>VDFB02267235.1:0-42950 GCA_007258455.2 Sequoia sempervirens
AATATTTGTGATGTCTTGGATGATGGAAGTGATTTTGGAAACCTTTGGGACTCCTTGGAACTCATATTTCATGGTTGTTGGTACTTTGTTGAGTTTCTCAACCTTATCAATCATCCTTCATATTGGCCAACAAACATAATAAATTCCCCATTTTCGTTTGATTCATTTATTACTTAGGTTTTTAAAAGTTATAGGTATTTAAAAGAGCTCTTATTAAGCATCGTAAAATTACTTGGAAGAGTCTTTGCTAATCCAAGGAGCTAGATCCTTTCACCATAAAATTAAACAATTTAAGTCATAGGCAAGCTCGGGGATTGGATTGGAACTAGAAGTTGGAACCTAGAATTTAACATTGGTTGTGCCCAAGAGTCAAACTAGAATTGAAAGTTGGAAACTAAAAAGGCATAAGTGGATGTCAAATCATAGGACAGACCAAGAACTTAGAACCTAGGCTCCAAGTTTCTATTGAGACTAAGGTCGAATAGAAAATAATATAAAAGGCTTTAATGAGTGGAAGGCAAGTTGCAAGTTGAAACACGAACTTGGAACCAATGCTCCAAGTTGGTAAACTCCAACATCTGGGGTCCACAAAGGGTTAGCTATGAAGTGAATGGTGGAAAAAAAAGGGGTGGGAGGGAATATGAACTTGGAACCAATGGTCCCAAGTCCACAATGAAAATTAAAGTCCAAAGTCTAAAGTCTACAACGATAAAAAAAAGGGAGTTAATGCAAGAAGCGAGAAATGGAGTGAAGTTTGGACTTTGGACCTAGTTTCCACGTTCATGAAGGATTTTGAGTTCCAGAAAGGAAACTTATATAAAGTCTTTACAAGATGCAAAAGGAGGTGAATAGGAAATGGGGACTTAGAATGTCCAAACTCAAGTTTCTCTTCCGAACCTAAGGTTTGAAAGGGCTACAAGGATATTGCAAGAGTGGGGGCATAACTAGGAATAAGACCCTGAGGTTACAAGTACCTCACAACAAGAAGCCAAGAAAAACATATGGATCACAACCTAAATCATTTTAAAATCCTACACCCACAAGATCCTACCTACACTAGCATGAAATAAAAAGTAAAATTAAACAAACTAAGCAAAAATCCTAAGCCAAAACATACCTCAAAACAAAAACCCTTTAACTAACAAAAAATTGAAAACCCTACGATTGAAACAAAGCATCCAACTAAACTAGGAGATAACATACACCGCCAAAAACAACAATCAATGAGACAAAAGAAGGGGATGAACTTAACCAACCTTGATCCTTGTAGACGAGGTCAAGAGCGAGAAAAAGCACTCAAGAGATCCTTGCAATCGAGGAAATACACTCCTTGTAGAAACACACGAACACTCTTCCCCAAACGACAATCAAGCACACCTAATACACCAGATCTCCAAATCTAACTACTCACCACGTGCAAGGATGATATGGATGCAAGAGCGACAAAGAGTTTCAAATGCAAAAGTGAGAATGGAAAAGGAAGCAAAACCAAATATAAGCCTTGTGGAACTCACACTCATGCAAGTCATAAATACACAGTACAAAGCAAGACTTGCATTGCAATTTGGAATTGGAACCTAGAACCAATGGTTTGAGGTTCCTTCTAATTCCCAAGGCCCGAAGAAGAAACAATACAACAATAGAAATCATGAGGGAAGTAAGTTCTAGGGATTTTGAAAGTCTCAAGACTTAAAGAGGTTATGAGGTTCTTTAGGACTCTGAAATCTAAACCTTAAAAGGGGTTCCAAGGTTTCTTAGAACTCCAAGACCTCTTTCAAAAAATATAATTTCACAAAGGGGGAAATGATAACAAGACATAAACAAACAAATAGGCCACAAAGAAAACAAGAACAACAAAAAGGGAAACAAAAAATAAAAGGGGGTCCTCCAAATTTTCTCAAGTAAAATGATGGGGTGTGTATGCAAGGCATAACACCACCCATTCCTTTCCTACCAAAGGCCAACTAAATACATATTTTGCATGATTTATTATCATCCTTGTACCTAAAAGCATTCAATTGCTTACACTCCACACCCTCTAACATCCAAGCATCTCATCCAAATATAACTTGCATTATGAGGAAGAACACTTCAATTTTGTGTATTAAAACAAATATAGGCTCTTATATTTATTCTAGTGCATTTGCATGGCTATGATCTAATGTCTTCGATAACTCACCTAAGTTTTTTGGGGGTTTGACTTAAGAGAACATCCCCTTACAACATAATGGCAATCATCCATAGATATTTTTAAATATTACTAATTTCAAATAGTAAAAAAGCTAGAAGAAACAAAGTTGAATTAGGTGAATCAAAAAGTACAAGTGTATAGACTACCAAATCATTACCGAGGGTGCAAGATATTTTTGCAAGTGCAAATCCAACCTTGGTCCATTGACTCAACCCCACATAATGTAGATTAACTATCCACATCAAGCTTCACACTATCATATTCCATTTATGATCACAAAACATTTAGAACTCAATACATTGACAAAATTTATTATTTTCCTCTAAACACAAAACTAAACACCTTTATTTTAAATCATATTTTCTTTTTATACTTTAGCATATTTAAACTTAGGAAAAGCATATTTTTCTTTACAATCTTAATCATCATTAAAAACCTAAAATAATGGAGTTCATATTATTCATATTTGCATAACAGTATAGCGTTGATCTAAATATATTCAATACAAAGTTAATACTCGACATAATGTCACTATCATTAGCAAGGCCTACTCCATGTTTAAACAAATTATTAGGAGGCCTAAGTTGTGCTCACACTGACACTAATTAATAAAGAAAAAGGGAAATTATATTAATGCTCACTTATGACAAAAAAAAAAAAAAAAGTCAATGGGATTACAAGTTGCAGCAGTCAACAATATAAAGTTCTAGGGAGAGAAACCTCAAATCAAAATAAACATTTATTTTACAATCTATTTATATACAACCTATAAATATTTTGTAACACAAATGTAGAAAGAGATAGTCAATAATAATGAATTATTAAGAAGTATTTTTATTTACAAATGGTTCCCCACCTTCCTGTAGGTATAATTGTCTTTGTGCTTCTTGAGTGCCATGGTATTATGTTATGCTTCAAATATAATGTCCAAATCAATTATGCTACAAAGAAATTTAACACTTTTGACAGAAACACTGGATGTCCTTCCTAATTCAATGAACGATCAGAGAAAGAGCATATAATTTTTCGGCCTGTGATATTAGAAGCTCACATCAAATGAAGGTGAAAAAACCTGAAACATGCCCTGCACATAAGAACAGTATTGATTTCTACATACAATACAGTATCGTTTACCACATCACAGCTTACGTAATCAATATTGAAGTTAAATGCTCATCAAAATTTATGCTTACAACAATCTAGCTTTACAAAAGAGTCAGACTGTAGCCTAGCAGTGAATGGGTGGAATTTACCCTTGCTAAACCAGGTTGAGTTTAAAAGGCTGCTTGCACACTGGGAATGAGTGACACCATCCAAGGGGTTCACCTAACCCAAAAAAAAGCCATAAGTATATTTACTAAATTAGTATTTAAATATTTGTCTTTTTCTCAATGTTGGCTCTCACAAAAACCTTCTGTGACATTAGACCGAAATGATTTATATATGCCATAAAACATGTTCTAGAGCACGTGTGCTGGCTATTTTATGCAAAAACAATAGCTTTTTCCATTCGACGTTGAAAACGTTATTTTGTCTTTCCTTGTATCTTTATATCATTCAATGTTGTAAACATCATTGTCTTTCAGTGTGAGTTTTGTTTGTTATGCAGTAAAAACACACGATAGGATACCATGACTCAATTTGATTGACCTAACAAGGTTTCGAGTTCTCTTATATTTAAGATTTTGTATGTGGTTTACCACAAGTTATGTATTGCTTCCAATCACACCATATAATTCAGCATCTTAGAACAAATCAATCTACCATCTTGTCCAGAAAAGGTAATTGGACTCCAAATGATTACAATGTATCTCCATCACCCTGTTTTAACATTCAGCCAGCACTTAAATTAAAAATTAAAATGAAATGGTGGAATCTGAAAAACATTCCATTTTTCAAGATAAATCCTCAAAACTTTGCACAACACTAAATTAAGTAAAGATGCTGCAAGGCTTTTTTCTTCTTGATTGTTTGTTTAGCTCACATTTTCAACGCATTCCTTCTGTTCAGATAAAGAACTAAGGGGAATGATGAGATCTGAGCTGCATCTAGTTTTCCTCCGGCCTCTCAACTTCCCCAGTCATATATTTCAATTTTGCAATTAAATTTTCTGACATAATGGCATTTTAGTTCACACATGCCACAAGATGGGATCTTGCATGCAAATCGTTTGTATAACCAGAAGTGCTATAGCACATAGTAAAAGCTTTAGATCTACAAACCTAAGATTATGACATTGAAATTAAATTAATATAGCACCTCTTGCATAAAGCTGCCATATTACACATTTTATGCATACAGTGCAGCATGTCAAACCCACTGATACAAACAATTACAATGCATATTGGAGTGAGTTTACATATTCGTTTTGCCCAATTGCCTTTACCAATACAAGCAAAATACAAGAAAGAATATACACAGCAAAAACATGCATAGAAAGTATCAATCCTGGAAAGGCTGAATGACAACTCATTGTCAGCTACAACTTTGTAGATGCATCCACAGGAATCATAAATATAAATTATTAAATAACGTTTGTAAAATATTTAAGCTACAAAAACAATGATCCTGATGGATAAGCTGCAGCCATTTAAATTGATACTATGTAGCAAGTCATATTCCAGACTAATCAGCATCTGACAAGTCCTCTTCTTGAAGGACAAAAGCATCAACCTCTGCAAAGTGAGCTCTCTGCTCCTGGACAAAATTTTCAGGCAGAGAATACTTCCCCTCCTTTACAGGTACAGAGTTTCGCCTTCTTTGAGCTCTCATCTGATAAGGTAGTTCAAACCAGTTTAAATGAGTCCCAAATGCTTAAGGAAACAAACCACCAAATTTTATAAGCATAAATATGCAGAATTTTGCCTTCTTTGTGCCCTCATCTGATAAGGTAGTTAAAACAAGTTTAAAGGAGTCCCAAATACTTAAGGAAACAAATAACCAAATTTGATAAGCATGATATGCATCATTGTTTCTGGGGAGAGGAACAATTAGTAGTTCCCAGAGCTATCTGTAATAGTTCGGTTTCAAACCACCTTGAGCCAGTTGATTTTTGCTGTTCTTGACTTTCCTAGGTTGTGATGTGAGTGTTGTGGGTTGTTTTCAGTCCCTGGGCTGTATGCTGTATGTTGCTGTATTTTTACTGTATGGTGGTCTTCATTGATATATTTCATATTGACTTTGTATAAGGTTTTGGGGTCCTTTCAAAACCCATCTTTTACCCTCTTTCAAAAAAATAATGTAGAAAGAGCTAGCAAATACTTGAACTATGATTAGAAAAAAAAATTTAAATTAATTATGGTCCTCTAAATATGCAAGAATGAACTCAAAGAAGAAGAAATTCTCCCTTCATAACAGACCTTTGAAATTCCTGACACAGGCAAATCGCAAGCACCTAATGAGGAATTCATGCACACTTTGGTACATCTCTCACCTGTAGGTCTGGCCAAGACAGAATAATGTATTAAGCCACATAAACATACATACCATGAAACCATTAAAACAAAAATCTATTAGTCTTTTGATAAATAAAATTTGTGCCACAAGGAGCGTAGGAGAACAAAAATTCTGCAGATAAGCTAGCCATAGAAGGAATCAGTGCCCAACTTTAATGGCAATACCAATCTCTATTATTTTTTTAGTTTTAAATATTGTTCTTTGGATCATGTTGCAACCAATAAAAACAATGACAGCTTAGAAGGAATAAAAAATGAAGAAATTCAACTGTTTGAGAAGCATGCCGTAGGCACTTGCCTTGCTCCCATAATGGAGTCTCATAAGGCTAGTATACATACTGGCTGGGCTGGAATGTAAAATGTTTCTTTAACTTTATATTTATGCTTATTCATCTTCCAATTTTCATTTTTCATATGCAACGTTCCCTTAATTTCTACAGGGATTATTTTCCCTGTTGCATACAGCAGCCTTGTCAGTTCATGAATTACTTCCATTTTTTCTTTCTTATCAAAGATACATTGATTACTAGCATACCAAACACTTACTATTATCCCTGGCTGTTTTGTAGCACACTAAAAACTCATACCACTCTATTTGGTATATATTAATTCATATAGTTTCCCTCTGACAGTCAACACCATTTTTTATTATTTCCATTGATACTTTCATTTTAAGATGCAGCATTATCATTGTTACACACATCTATTCCGACAAATTTGTTCTGATAAACAGGAACGTGGATAACTCCAGTACATATATATCAGAAAGTACTGCCGCATAAGAAATTATTGAAAGATTAAATTATTCATTGATTCTTGCCACTTGGATTAGAAATATGGTTATGTCTTTCAAGTTTTGATCCTGGGTCAGATGATCTGAGCATTGACTATGCCTTCAACATTGTTTACTGCAAAAGCAAGCCTTCAATTTGTTCTGATAAACAGGTATGTGGATAATTCCAGTACGTATAGATCAGAAAGTACAGCCACATAAGAAATTATTCAAAGATTAAATTATTCATAGATTCTTGGATTAGAAATATGGGTATGTCTTTCAAATTTTGACCCTGGGTCAAATGATCTGAGCATTGACCGTGCCTTCAACATTGTTTACTACGAAAGCAAGCCTTCAAGATATATGCAATAAAAGCAGTGTAACTTATGCCCACCATTCAGTAATAAAATTAACAGGTGTTTTGAGAATAGCACGTCAAAACGAATCACAGAAAATTCAAAGCACCCCTAGATTTTTCAAATATATTGTTTAAAGCATAGTGTTGAGAATTGAATTCAGCAAAAACTCAGCAAGCCAATTTCTGACTCGGACATGGACTCTGCCAAAACTTGGCAAATTTAAAAAATCATTGAAAAGTAGCAAATTTTAAGGGAAAAATTTATTATATTGCATCTCATATCAAATATCTTCAAAGATCATAGTAGCATTACTCAGTATCGAGATTGACTAGTCAAATCAAAAGTAAAAATGGGATTTGATTAGTCAAAAACATTCTGCTTTTCCATTAGGCACAGCAGAAAACAATTTTTACTTAAACAAAATAATAAAAACCAGAATATGTGTAAAAATAAATATTCTTAAAGTTTGTCCTATATCCTTAGATGTATCACTAATTGAATAAAATGCACATTTTTTATAATTGCCAAATCTAGCCATATCTGTATCCAATAACATGCAATTCTGGTGGAAATAGCTGGAAAGAAAAGGGGCAAGTGAAAATACGCTCAGAATGGGTAAGCGAACGTTTTAAATTTGAAGTATAAGTGTTAGTACCTTTTAAGGATTGAGAATGATGTTTCTTTTACTAACTAGCAACCCTTCAGCCTTGTCAAGTCCTGAGCTTGGAATTGTGAGTCCCACAAGTCTAATCCACAAACTCACTGAGGGTGCCTTAGACTCAGACTTGGACTTGCAAGTCTGGAAAAGTCCTTGGTGAGTTTCAACATCATAGTTTAAAGCAGGAAAACAAAAGACCAAAATTACATTCCCATTACCCACACAAAAATCAGTGTGACTAAAAGGCCAAAGCTTTAGCACAAGGCAAGTGAATTAATAAAATTTAAAAACCACATATCTTCAGCTAGCTTTCCAGGTTAAAATGTGTCAAGAGGATCATCTAGATTCTAAATCATCTTATCAAAAAAACTTCACTGTGATCTGGGACCTCGTACAGTCAATGGGACCGACAATCAAAATTAAATGTACAAGACATAACATCCTTCATTGGTGTTTCAAGCAAGTGTCATTTTGTTTAAACATCAAAACAGTCCCCCCAGCTTGAATTGCTTTGCCCCAAGAACGATTGTAGTTTTGGATTTCAAAGAATCTCTGGCCCCTTCTATGTGAATTCCTCCAAAGACAGACTATTCCACTGAATTAAGTATTCCAACATCGCCTTTGTCCTCGAGTTCTGGTGACCAGATGCCAAAATGTGCTCCAGAATCAAAAGAGTATGTCCTTGATCATATAGGGTTGGTAAGGCATCTGAAGTTTTGAAATTTTTCTTAGCTACCTTCTTCGAACATGAAACATGGAAGTTATTGTGCATTCAAGTTCCTCTTGGTAGCTCAAGAGTAGGTAACCTTCCCTACTCATTCCAATATCTTGTATCGCTCATAGTATCCAGTCCTTAGTTTCTCTAGTCTATTTCTTCTAAGAGTCATTTTGCTTGTAGTCTGCAAAGTTAAGAAGGCCATTCAACTACCTCAAATCTCTTTTACTTTGATGATAGTCCTTCTAAGATTTCATACTATTTTGGGCCACTTCAAAGCTCTTTTTTTAACTATTTAAAGATATGCTAGCCTTCCCCAAGGAAATCATGAACAAATAGAAGTTGAGAGTGGGTTAAATGATTATCATGGGAGGATCAAAACCATACAAAGCCTTAAATGGTGACATGCCAATAATGTTATTATATAAAGTATTGTACCAGTTCTCAGCCGAATGCAACCATTCTAACCAATGAAAATTCCATATCTGCAATTTAATCCCACAAGTAACCTTCTAAACATTCGCTAACAATCTCAAATTATCCATCTGTTTGGGGATAATGGCTGGTACTAAGAAAGGTTTTCCCAAATCATATAGACAATTTATTACAAAATTTACTGGTAAATGTTGGAACTTGGTTAACAATGTACATAAGAAACGAATATTGCAAGAGTTTCGCCCTTGGTCTCCTTGTGTTGTGCAGCGAGGCGCTGGGGTTCGTGACATGGCTTAACCGCCTCCTGTGGATCTTGGATCTTGTATAAATCTAGCGGTTGTATCGGGCATTAACAAGTCGACCTTTTGGTGCAACGGCAGCCGCTTGTGCAACAATTGGTATCAAAGCCGAGGTCACAAGTTTGAACCCCTCGCTTGCGCCGGGGGGGGGGATTGTTGCAAGAGTTTCGCCCTTGGTCTCCTTGTGTTGTGCAGCACGGCGCTTGGGTTTGTGCATGGCTTAACCGCCTCCTATGGATCTTGGATCTTGTATAAATCTGTCGGTTGTATCGGGCATTAACAGGTCGATCTTTTGGTGCAACGATAGCCGCCTGTGCAACAATGAATGCTATCTATAAATATGTTACATAAATAGTTCGACAACTTGTAAGTTCTTGTCAATACTTATATCATCCATCTCAAAAAACATCCCAAGACTCATTGTGCCAATTGTCGTATAGCTCCTTCTCAAGCCATTATTAGATCTTGGATCCCACAATGATTTCTTCATCTATGAAACTCTTTATTCTACTTGTGAGCCATCTGCAATCTCATCCCACATTACTTCCCAAGGCATGTTGAGGATACACCACACAAATTCACAGAGGGTCCCAGCAACTGAACCAAAATGCTAACCATTTGTCAATGCATGCAATAGATCATGGTTAACACCTTTGTCGTTTTTGCACTGGCCTACATCCTACCTCTTACCTGAAGCCCACTTCAAAGTTCAGGACCCTCTTTGCCTTCTATGCAAAGTCTCAGATAATGAAATGCTAATCTAACAATTGACATGCAATAGACAAACTGGCAAAAATTCAATGCTTCATCCATTCACTTATCTCTATATCAATGATTACAAAATGTGGGGCTTTTGTAGGCTCTTCACCCTAGTGTGAATAACTCAAATTTGCATGTGCAACTTATAGTGACAGTGAAGTGTGTGTGCTCTCTAGATAACTGGACTGCAACTGCAAGCAAACACTCAGTTAACTAACAAATTACTACAAGTGACTATGCTACATTCTAGTTAATTGATTACAATATTGTGCCATGGATAGAATGTACGCATGGTGCCAACATTTATTCCTTTGGAAAGTTCAACAAGAAGTTCACATCTTTCAGTTCTTTACCATAAAAATTACTTATGCTCTAATAGGTCTTTAAAAGCCAACATGACCTGCAGCTGGTAAAGAATGGCATTCTTCTAGTAAATTACTAAATTTAAAACTCGATAGAAGATACATGTGATTCTTATGAAAAATCAATCACCTGAAAAGGTATAATTGATGTCCTCCTCTTATGTCTTTCCTGCCTCTTGTATCATAGCAAAAGCAATCCGATCTTTTGCATGCTAAACAAGTGTTTCCCCTCTCCATCCCATTCCTGCCATAGACATTGCATGCAACTACATTAATTATGCCATACTTAAACTAGATTTCAAAGATCAGTCAACCTTATAGTTTGCTTACCCATTTCGGTGGTTGTTCACTTAAAGTTTTCAGTAATAGTAAATGCTTCAAACTTTGATGGTTTGTTCAGATGATAAATGTTGACCCAATATGTATGACTTGAATGTTTCTACAGTATGCATAATGACCAACATTTCCTTCTCATAGATGCATACCAGCACCTCAATGTCGATCAATTTTCTACTTTTCAAAGCAATAGGCCATTGATTTTGGATAAGCTCAATTGCTATGCCCTTTCCTAAGGAATCAAACTCTACTTGCAAAGGGCTGGAAGAATTCTGGAATGGAAGTACATGAGTAGAAGCCACTACCTACTTCATTTCTCATAATATATCTTCTGCTACATTTGTTCATACTTCATATAAACTGATTTTTCTTTGTGAGCCGGTGGGGTGTCTTATGACTATGCCTCTAAGACATTTGACAAACCTTTAATAAAAAATGCACCAACCATTGAATCCTCTGAACTGAGTTACATTATTGGGAGTAGAGTCTTTGCACATTTTATTCTCACGTAAGCTTGTTTGCAATTTGAATCCCTCTTAACTGTAATTAGTTGTCATTCTTCCTCAAATTTCATGTAGAGCTCATCCAAATTCAAGCAAATTTTGCCCAAGGTCTTCAACCATTCTGGTCCTATGACCACATCAAACCCTGCTGGAGCCAAAACATAAAAATAAAAGCTTTACTCATAGCTGCCAAGCTGCATTTTCAGCCATTTGACCATTCCTCTACATTCCAAATTGCCCATAGGCATCACCAGATTTTCTGCCTCAATTAATAAGGCCCACCACACAGTTTCATTCTTCACCATGTTTCTTGATGGAGCTTGCGTTATCTTGACATTGGGATTTCTTAGCAGTTACTTGCCTTTATGTACCTCATGGGATCCTATTCAGCCCTTGCACTCTTTATGCAATGTGTAATAGTATATTTCAGTCCAGTCAACCCCTTTCACGATAGGCTCATCTATATCCTGGGTTCTCTTGTGTGAGCTTAGATTTCTTTGATTGTAAAGCTTATGTAGCATTCATTACATCTTCAGTAATCTTGTATAATTTTCACACTTTTCCCCTTCAAAGTCTGATATTGAGTAATCCTGAACAAGGCAGCAAAAGACCATTTATACTTCTTGTTATTCATGGACTTCATCCACCATATGTTCCTCCAAGGTGTTGAGTCCTCTTGGATATTGTGTCAACTACTTCAGGTTACATGCCCACAATCTCAATTATGTGAAATTTTGTGGAGGTCTAGCATTTTCAATCTTTTGGACCAAAGAAGTTTGAAGCTGTAGCAAAGTGCCTTTGAATGAAGATCACCAAGGGCAGCATGTGCAAAATTCTGGCTTTTGATGGACCAGCACTAGAGATTAAAGATATTTAGAATTGTCACTACCCTTTGGGTTAAGCTTTGTAGCCATTGGACATTTGGAAGCTACACTGTTTACAAAGTAATCCTAATAAGCCTACAATTATTGAACAGTCCCCTCTAAGGTGCTATCCTTCAATACACTGACATAACCCCTCATGAGTTCCTTCAATCCATGAATGTACATACGAACCAACCACCAATCTTCTTCCACCTCCATCTCACACACAACGACTTGTGGCCAATCAAATGTTGGTCCCTCAACATGCATATGGCAAACTGAATTTTTTTAAACTCGCCTATACTATTTACTCTTAGGAAACAATTCAACTTCCCAATCCATGCCCTAGGCTTAACAATGTCATTCATCCCATCAAACTTGGGAATGGTGATCTTCTCCATCATGATTTCCCACTTGATTTTCTCACCTTTATCTATTAGGCTCATCTCTCCTATTTCTTGCAAAGTTTCATCCCATTAGTTGTGCCTTCCAGCCTCTCTTCTCCATTTCCAAGGTACGTGATGGCCCTCTTCTTCATCCTCTCTTTGATCTGTTCTTTGCTTTCCATGAACCAGATCAGAGCATTCATTGTCATTTTATTGATTGTAATGCCATTGTTGATTTGGTTCATGGTTCCATCAATTCACTCATTGAACTGGCAATGATTTCCTCCACAAAGAGTTCTGATTCTGATCACCGGTTTTTCCCTTCTTCTGTAGCCAAAACTGGAGCCAAATTTGGTAATCCCGTGAGGTCAAGAAGGTGACTCTAATTCCACTGTTATGAACTGAATCTGACACATAAGAAACACAAATCCAACTACATCAACAACTTACAAGTAAATGGACTGAGTTTTTACTTCTTTTGATTTTCTAGAACTCTTGAAAATGAGCTACAAAAGTTTTGACAACAACGAGAACACTAAATATGGAATATAGCAGCTCTAGCTTATCAACTGACAACTTTAGAAAGCACTAAGGCACTGAACAATTGGCCACAAGCAGTCCTCCAAGTTCCTAGACAAGCTTTTCCAGTGTAAAGAAGAAAATCTCTTTATGTTTAATGCATTTTTATAATCATTTCAAGCATTAAGCCTTGTGCAAATGACTTAGTTTTCTTTCAATTTTGGTGTAACTAAGATATATTTAATGAATGCACAACTGGCCCTTAATTATACCAGCTGCATAACTGATGTCTAACTGATGAATTACAAATTTATTCTTGCAAAACTGACACATAACTGCCGGCAGCATAACTGATGCATAAGTGATGTATTAATTTAATACTACAAAGTAACAAAACCTATGTTCCATGAGGAAGTGTCTTCTGGGAATTTCCACCTGTCCCCATACTGGGACATTTCAGGAATGCAGGGGTAGATAGGAAACATCCCCTGGGCCATCTCTTACCAAAAAAAAGAAAATGTTATAAATATTTTCAAAAAACAGCAGGGGACAGCTAGCCATCCTTGGAACAAGAATCAAGAGATGTCTAGATGTCCCCCGACCATCTGAAGGAAAGCTAGCTGTCCCCTAAAACCCAACCTACAAACGTTTCAATTAAAAGAAAAACACAAAGACACTAAGACATGAAAGCAAAACAATCCCTCATTTTGCCATTTTGCATTTTGTGAGAAGAAGACAAAGAAAAGGAACAGCACTGAGAAGAAGATAAGAGCATCAAAACTAGATGGAGTAGATGACTAGAGGTGAACGAACACAGCTAAAGGAAAAGTGTGAAGCAAAAATATTTGATGATAATTGGTGGTCTGCTGTGAGGTAAGAGATTTCTGATTTCATTATTAAATTATTAATTTTTTATTGTTTGTAACATGTATATTATTTTCATTTTGTATTTTGCTATGCAACAGCTCCAGACATAATGTAACAGCAACTGAAAGCTTCTTGCACAGCAACTAAGGTCTTGCTCTATAACAACTAAAGATTTTAGGCATTTCACTTTGTCATTTGTCTTCTTTTTTTTTTTTTTGGCAAATACATTTTCTCCTTCATCTCACTTGTTGTGTGGGTCATTAAATATGTTAATGCAAACTCCGTAGTCTTAGAGAAACTTACATGACATTTGACAACATGCTTGGGCACATTAAGCAAACAATTCATAGCAAGGATCCTTATTTGGGATAATATAAAGAGCATATCAAGCCCATTGTGATGCATTGGTGGAACACTATGAACACCCCACTTCAAAAGGTAGCCTATTAGCTAAATCCCAAATGGTATGCACTAAGCCCAAGATAATGCCTCCTAATGATGATGAAGTGAAGAAAGGGCTCATGCAATCCCTTCCAAAGATGCAAAGCAATGAGGAGGCAACTTTACTTCAAATGCAATGGATAGCCTTCTCAATCTTCAAGGTCCAACATTTCTCAAACAAGAGGCCAAGACAAATAGGGCTAGGTCAAAATGATCCTATTGAATAAATGTTGGACATGCACTAGCAAGGATGCAACATAGTTGAGGATGCTTGCCATTCACTTATTTTCACAAGTCAATTCCTTTGTTGCAAAGAGGAATTGCTACATATACAACTTCATTCAATTGGTCAAGAGGAATATGCTTAACTCTTGACAAACGGAGAAGTTGATCGTCATGCATAGTGCCTTGTCACTTCTGAATCGAGAGACTCCTAAGTATCAACAAACTACAATTGCATGGTGGGATGTTGATCCTGAAGATGCCACACAAATGGATGAAGAGGAGGCACAAGAGGAATTGATTGGAGTTCCATTGGGTGAGGCAATGCCCCATATTTGCAATGACTCAAATTCAAGCTCTAATTTTGATTTAAGCAAAGATGAGACAGAGGCATAGCAGCAGCATATCTAGTTACCTACGTTTTGTCATTTTATAGTTATATCCATTCAGCCTTTTCTTTTTGTTGTAAGTGCACCTTGATAACGAAAACTCAAATGATTAGACATTGAGATGTCGTTAATTTCTATGTTGAGTCATGAATTCTAAATTCAGCTGTTACGTTTCATAACATGGTTATATTATGAATATGGTGATCATATGAATATTTTAAAATTTCTATATTATTCAATTTTCCCTTTTTTCAGTTGTTGTCCCCTTAGAAAAGGCCTCCCATCCCCAGAAATGCATGCCCCTGTCTCCTCCCTTCCTTGTCCTGGAATCTTGGTGGAACATAGAACAAAACTGAAAAGAGCATAGATGTTGCTTCACAACTGAAATATTCCTGCATAACAAAATTATTTGTAATAACTGATTATTTCCACACACCATATAGTGGCATTAATTTTTCAAACAAGGGTATTTTGTTTAAACTTCATAAGTATTTGGCTTTTTGTTTTCAGGAAGCCATTTAGGTTATTCAATTATCAGAAATAATGATATACCTTTAACAGGGCATTCCCTGCATCATGTATGTACAACATACACTCTACTTATATCCAAGACTTAGATTATAATCTACTTATTTCCCATATTTCTGGTGACAAATATACCTTTTACACACAGCCCTTCCCAAAGGAGGGCAGCTCAAGGAAGCCTTTTTGAAACTCCTCCAGTCCGATCCTTGTAACACACTCTGAACCCTAATATTCTGGAAATTGGCATTCTCATTATCACCTGGAAACTGAAAGCTGTCTATAGCTGCTAAAAATGGGTGTGGAGCACTGAGGTTTTCCCTGCAGATATCATTGCCACTAAAGGATACTTCATTCTGATCATGGCTGCTACTTGCTGGAGTAAGGGAATCTTCAAAATTCTTCAACAGGTTTTTGGCTTCAGAGGATCTGCCAGTTTTATGCTTGCTTTTTACAACAAACAACCAAATTATCAATGTCAGATAACCACTATTTACCACACTAATTTGATATACTAGTAGAGATATCTCAAATACATCTATCTAAAGGACACCAAGAGATATCTCTTAGCATTAGGTGTTTTTTAGACAGATGTATTTAAACACCTTTTATTTATAATTTTGATAAATTATTTACTCCATATCTTCATAACTTAAGTACATAGTCATATCAATAGTGCCAAAGTTTTATGAAAACAAATTATTTTAATAGTTTTATATTTATTTTATTACTTAAAAAACATAACTTTTCCAATTACTATATTTTTACTTTAAGAGTTATTTTTTCTATAATTTTAAAATAATAGTTTTTCTTTTTAAAACAAGAGATTTATTAATTTAAACTACTACAAGTACACAAATGGATAACCGAATAAATGAAAAATAAAAGACACAAAGCTATTTTATTTTACTTTCGAATTAGTTTACCTTTGGAGACATTGTAATACACTTGTAAATCATTATCAAAAAGCAAAATATTTCAATTGAAACCTAACTTGTAATTATAGTTAAATAAACTAAAAAAAGATCTAATTTAACTCTATTATCATTTTACTCATGACAACCCTAAATATTTTTCCTACTTTTTTTTCACCTAACATCTTGAATGATGGAAATAATAAATCTCTCCAACTGGGTTCCCAAAATGAAACATTTCAAGATCATATAAAATATTAAACACAATACCACCAATTCTTGGAAGAAAAGCTAAGTTACTAGTCCTAGTATGGGTGCAAGTGCAGGTACAAATACTGGGTATGATGGTATGGCAAAAAAATCCTTGGGTATGGATACAAGGTCAAATATATATGTATGTGTGTGTGTGTGTGTGTGTGTGTATGTCTGTATGTATGTAAAAAAATTATATTATATAATATAAAACAGTGATACTCATCATTGCCAATAAACAAAATATTTAAATACAAATCATAATTTGCAAAAATGAAAAAACTCATAAATTCACAATTCATTGATTATTGATTTGTCAAATGTTAATACACAATGAAAATTACAATCAATATTTAATAATCTTCATATTGCTCTTCATCAAAAGCATCAAAGTCAACATTTGGTTCAATTTCACTTGAACCACAATGAGTTAAAATGTCACTTCCACTAGCCATGTCCTATACAAGCTGCCTCATATAAAGAGATTTATGGCAAGTTGTGCAACAATAACATCTAAGTCAAAACACTCAAGAGTTAAATCACAATTCCTTGTCAACCCCTCATTGCAATCAAGTTTCTTACATGACGAGATCTTAATAACTAGTGGGGATCTGGGAGTGGAGACCCCAATGGGATTGAGTGGCAGCACCCCTTATGGGGGTCTAGGGGCAACAACCCCAACAGGGTTGAGGGGTAGCCCCCCTCATGAGGTCTGGGGGCAACGCCCCTGGCATGTTCTCTATCACAATACAAGGCGGAGTTAAGGGGTAGAGCCCTCACCACCAAACCCAAATTAAGGCTTTTGAAACCACACAAACCTTCATGATGCACATCATTTTCACAATGTTATCACTTAAGGGAAAAATTAGGTACGTAAGCACTTTTTTGTTTATAGAAATATTTTAGAAAAAAAAAATTGTTTTTGTTTTGGGCAGCCCTTGGGTCCCCCTAGGTTCACCCAAGTTCGACCTAGGATCACCTAGGGTCCCTCCCGGGCACCCCAAGTTCTTTGTCGGTCATTATGTGTTGGAGTCAAGAGGCAGAGCCCCTACCACCAAACCCAAATTAAGGCTTTTGAAACCACACAAACCTTCATTACACACGCCATTTTCACAATTTTATCACTTAAAGGCAAAATTAGGTAAGTAGGCACTTTTTATAGCTTAAAGACTTTAAAAGACCTATGACGAGCTTCCTTAATAGCTTGGAGTATAATGATGTGGTCAATAGTCTAGTAGTCCTTCCTAAAGCCTCCCTACCCCTTAGCTCTAATATTATATCTTTCCAAGTAACCTAATAGCTACATGTCCAACACCAAGGCATAAGGTTTGGAAAAAGCATGCCAAATCATAATGGTTCTATAATTGCCAAGAATAGTGAGATACCCAAACTTATGAATGAATGGCGTGTTGAGACCATGATTGAGGAAAACCTAAACACACCACCACATTAAGAGTGTGGCATGAGGAAAGGCAAGGGATTCCACACCATATTTGATGAATTAATTTGAAGACCTTCACAAACAACTAGTTTGCTAGTGCAAAACTTCAAAATAGCTCTCTTAACAAAAGAAGTGGAGAAGAAAAAGGAGGATGGCCAAGGAGTGGGGTCAATGGCGATAGGATGGACAGGAACATCATTGAGGGAACTAGCATAAGAGACTTGTGCACTAGAGGTGATGTCAAAAATGGTAGTTTTTCTCAAGAGAAGCATACGCCAAAAGGTCTTAGGTGAGTGGTGGAGATCAACAAAAATTGCAAGCCATCTAAATGCAATAACTCTTGTTTCATACGTCAAACAAGATAATGGTATTCCCTATGGTGAGTATGGAGGGAATATCATGGGCAACGGAAATTGAAGCCACTAAACAAGGGATTTACTCTCATCCTCATACCATTGGTTCAAAGGGAAGGATACATGGTAGGGATCTGGAGTAATGTGTGGTCTAGGGACAAGAGTCAAGGGCAATATCCCAAAGGGTTTGATTTAAGAATTCATACATGGATTCAATGGTTGAAAGAGGGGAGGAATAGAACCCAATAATCAATGGTGCAATCACCATCAAAGTAGATTGTGTTACATCTATTGTTGGGGTGTGGAGTGCAAGAGGATGGGGGGAGAGGAGGGAGAACCAATATGGAGGGTGAGTGTCAAGATCGCATGGTCAACAAGAGGGAGTTAAGGATAAACAGGAAAGACAAAGATGTGGAGGATGAGGGCCTTACTAGTGGGGATATTCTCCACAACGCTTGCACACCACCATGGGGAAAGAAAATGAAACTGCCATAATTGGGGAATTGACGAAGCTTGTTAAGAATGTGGAGGGTCTAAGATTCACCCAACTGAGAAGGTGTCTCCCATAGTCCGTAATTGTAGAATTCATGTCTGCCAAGGTTCTTTGTAAACCAAATTCCTCAAGATTCAACTCATGAAGACATAACTCATATTGTGTAAGGTCATGAATGTGTTTGAAGGTCCCTTGTATAAGCATTGAAATCATCCAAAAGAGTGATATCACCAATAGTGGAAAACTATGAGATATTGAGATAGAGGTCAAGGTATTGGCAAGGTCAAGTAGCATGTTTCTCAAAAGGAGAAGGTGGACCCCTCTAAACCTATAGCCATATGTATCTACAGTGGGCATCAAGCCCATAAGTGAAACTCTAGACCTAAGGCTATCTTGAATGAGGCAAACTACACCACCAAAACCACAGACCCCACCTAATTTGCGAGTATCGTGATGAGAAGACAAAACCCACAAGCATCTCGTGATTGAAAGGAGAGTTCACTCAAGGCTCTCAAGGATCTCAACGAGGAAGATGAGATCACAAGAAGCAATATCACCCTAGAAGGTACATGTAGAAGACCATATAATGCCATTACAATTCCAACAAGCAATGGAGATGTTGCCACCAACCACCCGTTGATGTTAAAGATAGCGTCGGGCTTCTACTTCCAGCCTAGTTCAATCCATGAAGGGCAATTTAAATTGTAGCCTAACGGCTATTTAAATTGCTACATAATAATCAATGAAGAGGCGCTTCATTAACTAATATTTATTCATTGCTATTGAGGCCGACATTTAGAGGATACGACATCGTCTTGGAGTCACGTCTTTTATAAATAACATTTAATATTTGTTTATTATGCTTGAGGCTGACCTCCTACATAATCGGCGATTTGTTGAAGGATCACATCTTCTCATTGATGGCCGACCTTGGGCATTTGAAGAGACGCCACCCTTGAGTTCTCATCATCAAATTGTATATAATGAAGGTGCCATTCGATCATTCATATTCATTGTTCATCTTAAGTTTGATATACATAAGTGCGAGTTTGTGTATCAAGAAGATCATCAAGTGCAGATCAATATAATTGAAGGAGGTTGAGTTTGCTATCAGCAAGTTGCATTATATTGTTTATGTATTAGCATCAGATTGTGGTGCTCTTAATTGGCCTCCATATCGGCCTCTTTGTAAAGGAGACATTCATTGATATTCAATATATAAGTGATATATTGTTGTTGGGTTTTTCTCCCTCAAGTGGAGGGTTTTCCCAAGGTATATGTTGTGTTATTGTGTCTGTTTTTGAATTAAATTCTGTCTATCTAATCTGATCATAAAAACTAACACCACCAAGACCAAAGGTCATCATCATGCTAATGGTCTAAGGCATGACCACCCAAGAGGGGGAGAATCATGAAAAACAACACTACAATTCCTAATAACACCCACTTGTTTTATATCCTGGCAACAGCAACCTAAATACGAGCTTTTTGAAATTCTTCCACTTGGGATCATGTGAGATTTGCATCAACATAATCTTTTTGCAAGACAGAAAAGAGTTCTTATTTTGCTTGAAGAGCTTGGAAATGCCCTCATATAGTTAGGAATTGGATGACGAGGGTGATATCCAATAATATCCATGTTTCTTTAAGGGAGATATCATTCAAGTCCAAAGGTTCACACAAGAAAGTATGACCTACATGTAAGGGATCAACAAGTTTAGGGAGGCCATGAACACATAAGTTTAGTGCCTTGGTTTGATGAGCCTTTTCTACTTCAAACTTTGCTCGGACAACAATTTCCTCAACTAGAGATGATTTCTTCCCCTTACCACTTGCACCCATGAATTTTGTTTGTCAACCTAGTTTTTGAACAAATTGTTGTTGGGCTGAGGTTTCTTTTAGAAGGTGCTCGTGCCAAAATGGTTATCTTTGATTGCTTGTTCTTAATTCCTAAAACCATTTCATTAAGTTGTTGGAAGCATAGAGAATCAATGAGGATGGCTTAGAATCAATTCAAGATTGGCAATTCTTGCTAGTAAATTAGCAATA
The DNA here is from genome assembly GCA_007258455.2 of Sequoia sempervirens. Taxonomy (NCBI): domain Eukaryota; kingdom Viridiplantae; phylum Streptophyta; class Pinopsida; order Cupressales; family Cupressaceae; genus Sequoia; species Sequoia sempervirens. Next base: position 20,559 of record VDFB02267235.1, read on the forward strand.
ATACTATCTTTTTCCTACACTTGTGCCTAAAACTGTGACAAGAGATCTCGAAGAATAAAGTGGTTAAACAACCCATTACTTTGTCTTTACCATTAGCAACAAATGGATCTTGTATATACAAGAGGACAACGGGAAGAACTTTTTATTTGATGAGCATGTCCAATGTTAATATAAATTGTCATCTAGAGTAGCCATTGTGTTGGTGTTTATTGTTGATGTTAGAGCTCTGCATCTCTTCCTAAACAATTGTGAATGATTATTTTTAGTTTTTGATAAATTGCAGCTTTTTAATGGCCCTAATATGTCACCAATTCACCTTCAATTGCTGATTTCCTTGGATTTGAGTAAAATGGTGATAGATTTGGCCCAAGAATATTTTTTTCACCTTGAGATTCCAAGTGCCACTTTAGGCAACTATTAAAATGAAATTTTTTGTAGATGTACCAAGCGAATTCAAATCTGATTGGATAAATTTGGTTATTGGACTGAGATTTAGGTTTCAATTTTTGCAATGACCTGCAAAAAAAATTAACTTTACAGTACATAGAAGAATCTATTAATTTTTCTCTCAGAAATGTCAATATTATGTTATCTGATTAGATAAAATTTGGTTATTGGACTAAGATTTGGTTTCAATTTTTGCAATGAGCTGCAACAAAATTAACTTTATTTTAAATAGAAGAATATATTAATTTTTCTCTTGGAAATATCAACATTATGTTATGATGTCCAAAATTTAGATTCATGTGTTTTAGTGGTGCCATTCTTTGGATTGTAGAACTTTGATTGTTTTATTCAAACTTTGTTCCACCTCTAAGATTATTGAATACTATAATATGTTTTTTTAAACAATAGTATTAGCTATGTTTAATTATATGCTACCAAACCAGCAAAAATAACTAACATACCTAGGTAAGATGCATTTTGGATTCAAATTTGGGTACAAAGCACTTGAAAAATCGTCTAGGGTACATTTTTGGTGGGGGAAAATTCGTTTGGAATTGTCCATGAGCATACTTGAGCAATGCCAACTTGGTCAAGGCATTTCCAACAACAAACATAATTTTAATGGGTTTTGTTGGACGAGTGATAGGGAAAAAAACAAACACTAATTCCATAGCAACAAGTCATTTTCACTTGCAATTTGTTTGCATTTTGTGGAAGTCTACAAGGGGTCAATTGAACTTCCTCTAATTTGATGTTTGTATGCCACTATGTAATGCTCATTGAAGAATCACGAAACCCTAGTAGGGCTCAAACACAAGACCTAGTGATGTGATGAGGGCTACCTCATAGAACACAATTAAAACAGAGATTTAACACAGCATATGAATTCATTGATTCAAAATGATCACTTATTACAACAAGAAATCTGAAACAAAATAGAGGATTAAATCCTCAACAATCTACAACTCATTATAGTTTACAGTCCTCTCCTTTCTAGAGTATTCTGCCTTTTCTAGAGCTTCAATCTAATACTGTATTTTTGCCTTCCTCCTTGCTCAAGACCCACCTCTCTCCATCATCTTTCCCCTATCTTGGAAATGCCAAAAATAAACCATAAATGCACTTGGGCACCTCCCTGCATGCTTAGGAAAGCGTAACTCACAACTTCGAAAAATAGCACAACTTCTGAGAGTAATAACTTTTGATCCATAACACACAATTAAACTTGTTTTTTAAACTATAGTGCTTGGAGTGCTCTACGCCCCTAAAAGTTTATTTATTCAATTTCCTTGAATTTCAAGGCTTCATTCCATCATTTGAAGCCTCAAAACTCAATTCAAAAACTTGAATCTTTAATAGCTTTGCATCCAAACTTGACTTTAGCTTGAAAGTTGAAACTCACCCACAATGTTCATTTACCGATTTTGAAGCTTTGGATAAAATTTTAGGTCCATAAATGCACAAATGCAAGCTTTTGAATGCCTCTATTTTTAGCCATTTTGGAAACCTTGGATGTTCTAGACCATTCTATAAGATTCTTTAGAGGAAATAAGATTCATGGGTCTTTGCAAAACCAAAACAAAAATAAAACAAATCACTTTTTTGGGGTGATGCAAGATTGCTCTTACACCTTTGGATGCTCCTGCATCACGATGCTAGTAGTGGCCCCATCGAAAATGGTGGTAAGCAAAGGTTCACATTTGACATTGAACCCAAGCAATAGAGGCATAAGGAGATCAACAAAAATGTGACCAACAAAGGATACTCAATGTTGAAACACAGTTGTACATATATGAATTTATATTCTATATTTTTGTTAAGTCAATGTTTTATAAACATCTCTACAGCAGCTTTGTTTTGTTTTTTCCTTAAATATTTTTATTTCTTTATGGACGGTCTAGACTTTTGGAGTAGCAAAAGCATTTTTTTTGTGGGGATTATAGTTACCTAATATTGTCTTTTGATTTATTATTCCACATGTTGTGGGGGTGTGGATGCAATCAATAAGGCAAACTACCTATTCTTCTCAATACTTGTTGCCTATGATATTCTCTTCTTTTTTTTAATTAGGGTCACAAGACTCTTTAAGAGTGTTTATTTTCTTATTTTCTTAGTTAGAGGGTATCTAGGGTTGTATGGTAGATTGTATGCGACAAGGTCAATACTCTACACTAATTTCGGATGGCATGATACAATTTCAAACTCCTTTATCTATTGCCCTTGTGAAGGTAGGGCCATTTTCAGTTGAAAGGTGTGTCAACGACTATCGGTCTATGGTTGGAGGTAACACTTTGATGATGCTTTCCCTCTTGCAGCTGAAGCTCATTGAAGACTTGCTCATAAAGGAAACTATTTCTATTCATATGTATATTGAAAAGAATGTAAACCTTATATAATTAAGGTGTATGCTTGATTGAAAGATAAATCTATGTAAATACCAATGAATTATACTTCAATTCAAATATGAAATGAATTTTTTTCTCATTGAGTTATAATGATGCTTACTTAATGATGTGTATTTAATTATTAGATTTGAATATGCCTTTATTCACATTATTATTTTATAAAAAAAATGTGCTAATTTGACAGTTTTTTTTAAATGAACAGTAGTTTGTTACAATTCGAACATTTCTTCTACAATTTATCATTTCAATTATTAGACTTTGCGGTTGCTTTATGATTTGTTCCAGTGGAAGCAACCATTATTTAACCATGTATTGGTTGCTTTATGGAGTTCTCAATCCACTGGAACAAATCACTGGCACCTGCATAATTTGTCACATCCCCAAAACACATTATTCTTCAGGTATCTCACCTCCCGTGGCTCTTTGAAAACATGAAACGTTTCTGCTTGATACTTGCATATACTTTGACATATAAATCTTTTTTTATGCATTTGACAATTTAATTAGAAAGATTTAGAAACTTTTTTGATAAGTATGCTTGTAACGTTAACAAAAAGCCATAGTCTTAAATTGGACCGTAACAAATTTGAACAGGAATTAAGGAACGGGATAGTGACAAGCTTGGGGGTCTTGCGGTTCGTTTTTACTGATAAAATGACGAGAATGTACTTGTACTTTAAAACCTAGCATCTACAGCATAGTATTTGGAGGCCAACTCTGTAAATTTTGAAAGGGCATATCCACAATCAAGCCAACTCATCGATACACCATAAAAAACATGTGAGCATATCAATAATTTATAAAGTTCAACAGTTAACCTGCTTACATGAAGAAAAGAAGGTTCAGAAAAGAAAGAACCTACTAATGCCCGCAAATAATCAAAATATGTCGGAGCCATCACAAGCAATGGGAAGTTTTGATGTTCAAATGCCATTCTCAACACAATTTGACGCTTGGTGAATGTGAATGTCGCAACTTGTTTTTTAACTAAGAGACGGGGCTCCCAAAACAGAGGCACTAAAAGGAAAAATAATGAAAGAGATGACCTCTGAGGCTCACCTAATTGTGTCCAAAACTCTAAACTAAAACCCTAACTCCACAAAATATTAAATATCAAGAATACCTTCTTCGTTTCTGTTAACAGACATACCTTTTAACAGAACCACTTCCCAGCGGAGGACAACTGGAGGTCACCTGCAAACTCGTTCCTTCCCTTTCACGGCATTTGCTGTAAACATTATTCTGACCACCATCCTCAGCACACTGGGGATTCCGGTAACATCCTACAGCAGGTAAAACAGTGGTTGGAGTAGCAAAGCTGCTCTTAACTCTAAGGTGGCCTTCATTTTGTTTCTGGTTATCAATCAACGGATTATTTGGTTGAGGGGATTGGACGGCTAGATTTTGCTTTGTAGAAGGTGATGAAGCGTAGGAGCAACAGGATCTTCGAGGCCTGGAAATGTGCGGGGTATTTGTACAGTCTGTTTTTCGTCTCTTCTTAGAAGCCATTGTTATTCTTGTCCATGTTGTTCATAATTCAAACAGCCCCTGGTTTAAGCGGTAAATTGGTTAGCTGTTTTTACCAATAGATATTAGGCGGGCATTCGCAGTTGAGAAAAACCGTTAAGAAGTCTTTTGAAATATTAAAATAAATTTTTAAAAATTAGGTATTGTTTTTGGGAGTATTTTTAATTCGTTGGATAGTTTTAAAAATATATATTATTGTTTCATATTATATGTAACTGTTTCTATGTGATTATGTTCTATTTAATCTTAGTGATCCAGAGGATTCCCACAACTAATCTAAATTGATGGTTTCAAATGCTGATGAAAAGGTCTCCATGTTGTAGAGTCCGTCAAGAGCTTTCCAACGCATTTTGAATGGGTTCAAACGAACGTCGTATGCAAAAGTTATGGTCATCGAAAGTTGAAGGCAAAACATGGGCACATTGATAGGTGGAATACTCCAGACTGACACATGGCATGATGAAGATGACATGTGGCATGGTAGTAAAATGACACGTGTCATGGTGAGACATATGGCAGAGGTAAAAGTTGACACATGGCACCACATGGATGCATCAAAGGATGCCACATGGACCAACCAACGGCCGCCACGTGGACCAATAGAAAGCGTTTTGGGCACATTAGAAGTTTGTTGTTAGATTTAGGGAGGGACCTATAAATGGAGCCGGCTTGCCAGTAGGGATAGAAGTAGTGCCTGCAATTCTATATAGTGAGCATATATTAATATCCAATTGCAAAACACTTTATCCATAAAGTACACAAATTGACAAATCATGCAATGCCACATTGGTGCACCAATAAAACATGACTTAGTGCACCACTATCGGTCTCACTTTTTTTTTGAGCCTTTTTTAATACCTTAACAAAAAGCATGTTGATGTGGCATCATATTTGATGATGTGACCCTAAAACGAAATATAGAAGCACACAAGTTGCCAAATAAACTGCTATACAAAATTGGGAGTGATTTGAATTTTTCACATAAGATTTTGAGGAACACGAAGTTAGGTGCTCCACTATAGGCCCATCTCCCTCACTTTTTATGGAGCAGATTTTGAGGGATTCAAACCCGTGATCTTTTTCGCTGGAAGAAAATATCTTATCAAATGGCTACTAGACCATGCACGTGCTAAAAACAACACTTTATCAAACGGCCACTAGACCATGCACATGCTAAAATGTGAAGTTATGGATTGAATCTTATTTTATAAAACGGCTAGATCATGCACATGCTAAACATAGAGTTATGAATTGATCTTATTTAAAGCAAATATTTTATCCAACGAAGTGAGTGGGATTTGAACCCCAACCTCTCATGTAAAAGTTTAGTGCCTTAACCACTACACCATTTGCTTTGCAAAAATTATAGAGAGCAGAAAAATGTATTTGAATAGCATGATCCAATATTGAAGAAAAGACAAAATTGTGTTCATTCATGCAGGACGAGATTGTTATACATCGCAAAAACGATGTTTTCTCCTTCTTAGAAGAACATCAAAGACTCTTTTGCAAATTGAAAACCATTTTTTATGTGAAGAAGACATTTTGATGTATTTTTTATCATTTTTAATGGATTGGTTCCTTGCTTGAAGCGAACCCAGAGGTATCAAGAGGGATGAACTCCATTATCATTTGTTGTGTATTGTCTTTATTTTATGATTGTTCTTTTCTCAAAAAAAAATTGTTTAAATTTCTTATTAAACTTTATTAATTTATTGGATTTCAAATTAGTGTAATAAAGTAGTTATTACCACTAATTTCAAATCACTTAGTTTGGTTGATAGTTTGGTCAACTATTTGATTGATAAACTTTTAAAATATGAATTAGATTTATAATATTTCCACTGTTAAGTGTAATTGTATCATTATTTTTACATGAGCATGTAACTCGTTATTTGTAATAAGAATGGAAAATATTATAATTATTAATATTTGTTCATTAAAATATTTTTAAAGTAGTTTCCTTTTTATAAATAATATCTAAGATTATTATCAAATGATTAATATAGATAAATATTAATAATTTTATTGGTTAAATAATGTGTATTATAGTTTTAAAATAATGTAAACATATAGTATTTAGTAAAAAAAAAAATTCAAGACTTATATTTATTGATTATTTAGTAGTATTTGAAGTAGTTGTTATTGGTTGTATTTTGACAATGTTTAAGGAGTGTTTATTGTATAAGTGATGTTCAAGTAGTGTTTTGTCATGTGCAAAGGTGCTTGTGATTTATTTAATATTTGTTGTATTTAGGTGATGTTCAAGGAGTGTTTATCGGAGTGAACATCACCTAAATGCAATGAATGATAAATGGACCATTCATAATCATGAGAGATGATATCCAGTCAATCATTGAACGTGCTTTATAAATCGATAGAGTATAACTTAAAACTTCGCACTTATATACTTATCATAAGTTTTTGAATAAAGATTCATTAATATGATATCATTGACAAAAATAACATACTAAAACTACCTCTTATTCTCCTTATTATAAATATATTTATCTCTTAAAATATTTTATATATTATATAAAAAAATATATATTTATAAATGTAATTTGATAAAAATTATATTTTATTAATAGTTAACTTTCTAAATTTATTTTTTAAAAGATAAATAAAAGTGATGCATAGTTGATATGGTTGGTTGTGTTCTTTCTTTGAAAAGAAACAAAGAAGAAAATGACTAGCTAAGTGCTATGACAAATATTATATTAAATTTGAACAATTGTATTTATTTTAAATTGTTTAATTTTGGAAAGATAAGATATTTGTATTATTTTGATATTTGTATTCATATAATTTTGTGAATTTGACAAATTTTATAGTTAAATGAAAAAATTAATTAATTTTAAGATCAGTATTTAGAAAAGAATTTGGTTTTGTTTATTTTTATTTTATTCTTATTTATATTTGAGTATTTCAATAACGTGTGTATATATAGAAGTTTTATGTAGTTTATATATGAATTATTTTTGTAGAGTAGAGGATTTTATGGAAAGGAAAAATTATGCTCTAAGACTTAAGGGATCTTTTTCAAGTGAGGTTGAAGTTTCCCCCACCTAATTCTTAAAATTTTGTTGTCACATATCATTCATCTATAATATTTAAAAATCTTATCAATATTTTTTTAGATTTAGCTATATAATTGCAGATTTATCATTCCTTTGCTAAAAAATAAATAAGAGATCACAATTTCTTCAAATTTTGCAGCTTAAAATTTTATGCTTGTCCAATATTACAAAATCTATTATAAAAGCTCTTAAAAATCTAGCTAAGATATTTTGAGAAGCACCCTTCCATGAGACAGAGCCAAAGACTATTTAATGTTGCAAATTATTAGTATTTTGTTTATTGATAAATTGTAATTTTAATTTATGGGGTAAGCACAATTAAAATAAATTATCAAATAAAATATATATATTTATTTATTTAAATAATAATTAGATTTATTTATGTAAAAAACTTAAAGATTATGGAGAGTATATGTTATTGATGTGGGTTTTGTTATAAAAAACTTGTAATATTTATCTATTGCATATTATGTTTAATTAAAAGTTAGAACAAATCAATTCTAACTAATTATTAATAAGGGACATGTAAAATATACAAATATTTTAAAAAAATTAACATGGAGATGAAAAGTGTTTACTTTGCAAAAATATCTCATTTACCACTCACTCCAAACATCTTTGTTTAATAACCATGGCAATGTCTATATTTGATCATTTATCGTATATAATAATTAATTCCTTCACACTTGAACATCATTCTACATTCCCTCGAGAATATGAATATGAAGATGAGAGTAAAGTAGTTGAGTCACTTTACTCTCTTTTTGCTAAGCCTTGGGCATCGATGATGTATGACTTAAGAACTATTTTCTTACCAACTTCCTAAAGCTAAAATAAGAAAGTGTGTCTCTAAGTAACAAAATAATATTTGTTCCTTTATTAGTCTATTTTACTTCTAAAATCATCTATATATTTCCTCTTTCTTTTAAGGTTAATACCATGTATATTTTGGTTGTCTATCTATTCAATCTAAGTAATGAAAGGAAGCAAGGTATGTAGAAACACTTCTTGCATGGAGAGTGTTGTTAAAATTTTAATATTTGAACAATTATAAAAAGAAGAAATATATTTAGCCGATAGGCTATATATGGTGTGAGCTTTCACACAAAACCTGTCTCACGCATCATAGTGGTATAGTTTCGCTGAAACAACCAATGGTTTCAGTCAAATGCAAATTTAATGCAATATTTGCCTCCTTTAAAAGGCTCGATTTGCTCCTTTTAAAAGGAGTGATGCATTCATAGTTGAGGGTCATTAATTAAATGCAATGGTGGCATCTCTAGAACTGTCTCCAGTACTTTATATCCACATCTGCCTAGTGGTGGCGTCTCCAGAACGGTCTCCAACACCTGCCTTCGATGAACATGTCATGTACAATTATTTTGGTATACCTGTTGCAATTGGATCAACATGTCCCATCTATTTACTCCGGTAAAAAATCAAATCTATAGCTGTTAGAAATGAACGAACTTAGATGAAATATCCAACTCCACCTGTGTTCGAACGTCTCTTCAGCTCATAAAGTTTGCTTCTGCCCCATTTAATGCTACTTGTAAATGGATGTCACCGCCCAGTGCCCCTACAAAAAGAAAGAACAAAGTGAATATTAAAAACATCTTATGCAAAGAATATCACGAACAGAGAATATCACGGATAGTGACTACTGGAAGCATTATAAGGTGAGAAAGACAGACCACAACAGCAACGAGAAGGCATAGAGCATAGCAGCAACAAGAACTCTTACAAGAAGCAACCAAAACTCTTACAACCCACGGTACTCCTTTGCATACGCTTCTGCTTGTTTACCAGCAATTCTGTTTTTGTATCTGTATATTAAATTCCTGCAATTAATTTTTGAGAATTTAGAATTTGATTAAAAAAAAAACAAATCTTAATTTCTATTTAGAAGAATCTCTAGAGACTTTTTAAGTATAGTTCTTTTCCAAATTTAGCTGGTTTTTCAATATTATAAAATTTAATATTAAAATGATTTCAAACCAGTAAGGATTCAATTCAAAAAGAAAATTATGTTTCTTAATAGTTGTGATCTATACCCAACAGTGGTTGCTGCAGACCGAAATTTCTCATCAGGCTTTGGAAAAGAAGCTGCAGTTGCAAGGTAATCAGTTGCAACAGTACGACAACCAACCTGGGCTCAATTCCTTCATTGAATATAAAAAAACCCAAAACAGGCAATTGTGTGTGAATCCATAATCATTGAATGCAAGAAAAGGGAAAAGTCAAAAACAACATTGTAGACAAGCATTTGATGTCGTTACATTCATACCACAATTCGTTGTTCTAGGAGAGTAGGAAGACTGACGGATGAACTATCATCCCTTTGCAGAGTACTTGCTATATAACCCATCTTGGCTCTGAACCAAAAACTTTTAAAATCATGGCCACAAGTTGTGATAACCCAAGTTGAATATAGTAACATGAAACAAAGAGAGAGACCCGACCTGCCTTTCCTATTTACACTCTGTGCTCAATTTTAAGGGTTTTCTGGGCTGTCAGGCACAACGTCTACCGCATCACCTGTGGTCTCAGGGTCTATTCTCGGTCACTCTGGCTTAAAAGAGAATGGGTTGATAGTTTAGGTTTCTTTGCTATCTGAGAGCAACGATGTGTTAGGTTTAGGGTTACCTTGATTTACGAAAGAAAAACTGCCCATTGAGGTTCCACATGTATAGATATAGTCGCCAGTTGGTTGTTGTCCAGTCAATGCTATTTTAGAGGTAGATAGTTGTTTACAGTAAGATCAACCAGCGATTCAATAATATCACTTTACATGAAAAAGGTTTTCTGCCTAATTTTTTTTTTACCAAGCTGCATAGTGTCAAGGAAAAAACATCACAACGTTGTCGCAGGCAAGGCATTGGAGAAGAACATCAACAGTATGTTTTGTTTACCATTTGACTTCTGTTTGTTAACAATATTTTACTTTTGTTTCTTACTTATTGTATAGTGAAATATTCCCAGAACAAAATAATGTTTCTTGCTAGTTCTGGAGTAAATAATGTATAATATTATTTTACTTTAATAATTTCTTTAAGACTTTATTTAACAAAAAAAAATTAATGGCTTCACTAATATTATAATATAATAATGATTATAATTATATTTTTAATTATATTATATTTAACATGAGTTAAAGTGTTTGCATAGGCATCTTAATTTTCATTGCATTCAATTATGGTTCAATTAGGGTTAGATTTCAATTAGGTTTTAGGGTTACGGTTAGATTTTAATTGAGTTAGGGTTAGATTTCAATTACGTTAGGGTTAGGGTAAAGTTCACTATTAAAAATTCAATTTCCTTGTTGGTGGGGGAAAATAAAGAATCTTCATAAAAATCCATGAATGATTTTTTAAAAATAATATAAGTTTATCATATGAAAAAATAATGTGATTAAGAATTACATTTACACATAAGTTTATCATATGAAAAAAACTTATATAACATTATTATTTACTATTATGATTATGATTATGACTTAGTAAGAATTATGATTATAATTGGGTTATGGTTATGGTTATGGTATAGTTAGGATTAGGGTTCAATAAGGGTTGGGTTCTAATAAGTGTTGGGGTTAGGGTTCAATTAGTATTATAGTTAGATTATTTGAGTAGGGCTATTAATTGTTTATTATATTAAAGTAATAATAATATTATTTGGATAGGGATATTATTTGTTTGTTGGATTGTATTTTATCTAAAGGTGAAAATTAATTTACTTTATAGAAGTTTCCTTTTCAAATTATGATTCTTTTTCAATTGATTTATTGAAATTTTGGTGGCTATATTATCATATTATATTAATATTATTATAACTATGAGAATTGCAAAAAAAAGGGTGAATTAAAATATTAATATCTAAATCTATTTTTTTTAATTACAATCTATTTTTTTTAATTATGTAAGAATATTTGTAAACATAAATTTGTAATGTTATCATTTCTTTTTTTAAAAATTATAATGAAAGGTAAATAAATGGATATTATCATAAGATTATAAATATATTTCTTTAATCTATTTTTAAATTTTAATTCTTAATAATTAATATTTCTCTTTTATATTCGCCCCATTCAAAGTTTGACTTATTTATTATTTGAAAAAGCTATTTAATTGAAAAACAAATATTGAGTGATGTATAAATTGGTGAGGCTCAATAATTATCTTTGGATAGCAAGGAGGAATGATTATATTACGCAACTAATTAAATTAAATAATATGATTAATGACTTATTTATTAATTTTTACTTTTTTTATTATTTAAGGTTTAAGGTCAAATTTGCATATTTGTATATTTAAATATATTAGTTTTCTATGCAATGCATTATAGATTACATTTTTTGATAAACTATTGTCATAGAATCCAGTTTAGTTATTATAAGTTATAATACAATATTTTAACGAAGGAGCCGTAAATTTTAAATAAATCCACTTTAGCAATGAGCTATTAAAGTTAGCTTTTGTTTATGAATTGTATAATTTAAAATGCTTAGATTTAAATTTTGTCAAATTGTTGGAATTCAATAAGCAAATTAGCAATATATCTACTAAGAGTTGTAAAATTTGCAATATATCTATTCATTTAATGAATTTTTGAAGTAGTATGATATTTCATTAGAGTAAAATTTATGTTTGAAGGTTAGAGGTATTTATTTTTAAAGCAAAATAATTCAAAATATTATAATTCACTCAGGTATGGACAATCTCCATCAACACAATGATATTATTGAAATATCGAGTAGCTCAAGTCTCCCCACTATGTCCACCAACTCAACACCATCAGTAAATTCGAATAGCGCTTCTACAAGCTTGGTACAAGATTTTGCGAATGACATTACCGTTAGTTGCCTTGACTTGCTCCAACAAGCAAGGGCCACTGTTCAAAACATGCAAAGTGTAAAAGAAAGTGACATCCAATCAATGGAAATAACAGCATGAGAATTCCACAAAACTTGTGCAAAGTTGGGTTCCTTCTCCATGTTCCTTCATGAGATGAAAGCGGATGAGTTCTACGCACAAGGTGGCTCAATCTACATAAAAGAAGCATTCCAGAATTACCTGAATGATGCCTAATACACTTTCAGTTTATAAATGTGTATATAGTGTTTGAGTTAACCATCTATGTACAACTTCTACCAACTTATGCATAGTTGGCTATTTTGTAAATTCGTACAAGAAATGTAAGGTTGTATATGCTATGAACAAGGCATTTGGCATTGCATCGAAAATACATTGCATCACCCAATACATTACCATGTAATACACTTTTGGCTATTTTATAAATCTCAACAAGAAATGTAAGATTAGATGCAACCTACTATAGCACCATGTAATACGCTTGTGCTTCATAAATATAGACATATACTATGTACTATTGTTATAATATTGCATCTTTGTTCGTTCAACTACAATACATTATGTCTTCTTCAAGCATTGTTCTTTTGACCTACTTACATTCCTTACAATTTATTAACTTAGAAGAACGATAATATTTGAATCTCTTCCTCAAACCCAAACCCTCTCCAGCAATGGTATTATCTTAAACCAGATTCATTGTTTTAAAATATACCACACTATAGTATATTAAATTACCATACAAAAGAAACATGTACAACGCACAACACATTTTCTTATAATAAAGTTTCACCCAAAAAAAAAAAACACCATATATCTTCCTTATAGCTACAAAGTTGTATTTCAAAGTGTCTTGATCTTTAGTTTGGGTTCATTATTTACTTACACTTAACGCAATTGAATGTTGGCCAATATAGGTTAAAATTGTATGGTTCATTTTATTTTTTTAACTCACTACCTTTTCTATTTTTTGATCTTATAAATGCAGCAAGTTAAATTCAAAAGGCCACTATTTTGATAAACAAAACTATTCGCAATCACATTTACAGGTATTCTTCCAAATTTGTTGTACACTATGTACATTTTCTAAGCACCTCTATTTCAACTAGTGCTTGCATGGTCTCAATTAACTAGATTATGTCCTTCATTTACTATCAACTTAGTAAGCTTCATTCTGTTTTCTATACAACATATTCGTTTTCTACTTCACAAAGTATGATTTAATATGTCAATTGTAGTAACTAATAGTTGCTACTTGCAATTACGTTTTTTTGCAAGGATTAGTTTGGTCCCTCGTTACAATGATTTCTTTGACTAAGAATGCAATTAAGATGATCACTGATGGAAACCTAGACCTGCAACCCCATCTACAAGTATTAGATATTTCAATGTTTGGCCATGGCCCTGAACCAACCAATCGCTATATACTACAACTATATGATGGGATACATAAGCAGAAGGGTACGCTTCCAACACAATACAACCGCTACATAGATTCTGAAGAACTCCAGAATGGGTCCGTACTTAAACTCATCAAATACAGTTGCCCTATTATTTGCAGTTCAAGGTGAGCCGCCATATTTGGATGCTTTTCTACCAAATAGCAAATCACAACTTACAAATTAGCATTCTTGAACCCATAGTGTAACATTTTTTCCTTTTCATAATACTTATTCATTGTACCATTATAGGTGGATTGTCATATCTAAAGTTGAAATCACATGTCTGCATCCAAATATCATTGGGCAACCTGCCTACCTATTTGAAGAAGAATCCAAGCAAGTAAAGGCCACATCTACAAGCCTGGATGACAGTGTTATAGTGACACAACCACCTCTGATGAGAATGTATACTTTGACTGAAAATGCGATCAAGATGATCAATGATGGAACCCCAAACTTGCAACCCCATCTACAAGCATTAGACATTTCACTATTTGGACATGGCCCTGAACAAGCTACTCGATATAGAGTGGAGCTATCAGATGGGGTACATAAGCAAAAGGCTACACTTCCACAAAAGTACAACCACTACATAGCTTCTAAAGAACTCCAGAAAGGATCTATTATTAAACTCATAGGCTACAATTGCCCTGTTCTTTGTAATTCAAGGTGAGCAACCATATTTCCATGCTCTTCTACAAAATTCCAAATCACATCTTATAGCTTAGATTTTTTAACCCATTATGTCACTTTTGTTCCTACTCAAAATACTTACACATTGCACCTATATAGGTGGATTGTCATCTCCGAAATAGAGATCACAAGTTTGCAGCAAGATATCATTGGTCAACCCGTCTACCTACCTGAAAAAGAAGCCCAACAAGGAAATGCTACGAGCTCAAGTACTCCATCTACAAGCATGAATGACTGTGCTAGGGTAACAAAGCTACCTCCCCGCAAGGCACTTTTTGGATTATGTTCATCTCTGCAAAAGAACGACATTCCCTCCAATATTACACCTATTAGAAATTTGAATCCATTCCAAACAAGGTGGCTTATAAAGGGTCGTGTAACAATGAAAAAACAAATGCACCGCTTCAACACACAAAAGGGACAAGGGCAGGTCTTTTCATTTGATATCATTGATTGTGAGTGCACTGAAATACGTGTAACTTGCTTTAATGAAGTTGCAAACCTTCACTACATGAAAGTTCTTGTTGGAGAAGTATATACAATATCTGGTGGAACTATTAAGTCAGCTAATAGGTTATACAACAAATTGAATAGCCAACTTGAGATTTGTTTAGTAGAAGATTCCAAAATTTCTCTATCTGAAGATGACCTTGCAATTCCCAAACATCAGTTCTCTTTCACACCATTCAAGGACATTGCAAAACTAAACAATAATGTCCTTGTTGACGTTATTGGAATAGTCATATGTGTGGACCCGAGTTCAACCATAAGGAGGAGGGATGGGACTGAAGTTCTTCGAAGGAGCATCAAGTTGATAGATATCTCTTCATCTACCATTAATATTACTTTTTGGGGTCCAACAACTGAAAAAGAAGGCAGAGAACTTCAAGATATGTATCACTCAAATCATGTTATTGTACTTGCAATAAAAAATGGTCGTGTCATTGAGTATAATGGTAAGGTCATAAGCACTTTGGCAAGCACCCACCTATTTATAAACCCAATCTTAAAAGAGGCAGACGAGCTCAAATCATGGTTTGAACAAAATGGGACTGATATTACTCCATCAAATATACAACCTTTGGATGCACCTCTCGTGCTTATGAGAAAAACAATTGCTAATATTGAACAGCAAACTACCAATGTGAAACAAATTGTCCAATGCACTCTAAAAGCAACAGTGCAATTCATAAAAACAAATTCATTTTGCTATCCATCTTGTCCCCTTGAGTTAGATGGAAAACAATGTAAAAAAAAGGTTGTCCAAAATGCTGATCAAACATGGTATTGTTCAAAGTGCAAAGCTACCACTGCTAAATGTGACTACAGATACATACTTCAACTAAAGCTAGCAGATCATACAGGAATATTATGGGCTGTTGCTTTTGAAGAACCAGCCACCACACTTCTTGGAATGTCTGCAAATGATTTATACATGTTGCAATTCAATCCTGGAAAAGAAATTGAATCTGAGACCATAATAAAGGGAGTATTATTCAAGCAATTTATCTTCACAATCACCAATTCCTATGATTCAAGTGGTGTTGAAGGACGGGTAAAATCAACAATCACAAAGGTTGATGAGCTGGATCTTGTTGCAGAAAATTCGCTCATGTTGGGTGGCATCAATCATATGTGTCATATTACTAGTGTTTAGGTATAGGTTGATTGCTTATGTAATGTATATATAGTTTTCTAGCATCTTATATAGTATACTTTGTATACTTTTTACTACATACATGGAATTTTAAAGTCACATGTGTATTGAAGAGATTGTTATAATGAAAACAATGTCATTGATCTCTTCCATCAAATTAAAATGATTGAATAACTCGTTCAATACAATCAACAATGTAATGTAAATACAATTTTGTAACATCTTACATAGTACACAAAGTGTATACTTTTTAATGCATACATGGAATTCCAAAGTCACATGTGTATTGAATATATTGTTAATCTTATGTATATAGCATACTAATAATATCTCAAAATAATTATCAAAATTAGAATGATTGAGTTACTCATTCCATACAATGGATAATTCTCCCCACGCAAGTTTATATTCTTTAATTTTATATGTTTTTGTAATTGTGCATTTGATGATGGTAGCTCCTATTCCTTTACAGATGGCGAGCTCAAACCCTAGAAGCATGCAATCTCGTAAAAGAAGTCATGACTATTATAGTCAACATAAAGAAGAAATAAGCATTCGTCGTCATATGCAACGCATAGGCAAACAAACAATACAGGCTAACACACCAACATCCCAAAATGAACACCCTTCTGACCAAGGGTTGTCAAAGTCTGCACACCAAACAATGCAGAATCTCCAAAATCACGCCACAAGCCTACCACAAACCAACATAGACTTTGTTGAAGCGTCTAAACGATTTCGCTCGAAAATAGATAAACTATCAAACATGCCAACTTGCACAATTTGCCATGAAAGCTACCCAGGAATACAGACCAACTCAACACAAAGTGGTCCAATTTGTGTTAGATGCTTTCGTGAGAAAGGTAGACATCGTTTCTCATTGTCCAACTCTATGGACCCAGGAGTACAACCTTACGAGTTACAAAAACTCACACAAGTCGAAGAAATGCTTATAGCACGAGTTAATCCAATAATACAAGTTACTCATGCTCGTGGAGGACAATACAAATATAGTGGGCACACAATTTGTTTCCCACAAGATATCAAAACCATAGCAAAATACCTACCACATAGAATTGCAACCTTGGATGTGTTGGTGGTTCGAAGAACCAATACAAAAGGTGACCATTACGATTGCTATGTAAGTAGGCATCGTGTTTGGTCCGCACTAAAATATAAACTCACATATGACCCTTACTACAAAGACGTCGAGGTGGATTTTGCATCCCTCGAAGAACTCCCTGATACAAATACAAACATTTCTAATATGCTTCATAACATTATTGATACCAATGAACATATGGTTGCACCAAACAATGCATCAACCTTTGATGATAACCCAACAGACAATGATTTCACTTCCTCCTCATCATTTATGGCTAGATTACCAAATAAACGCCATGAACTAGATATCATCAAAGAAACATTGCAAGTTAGAGATCAAAATGACACCATTATTGATTGGCCAACACTTGAGTCTTCACCAGTTAATGAATATAACACAGAGGGCCTTTTAGACATGGCTTTTCCTTCACTCTTTCCAAAGGGTAGTGCACTACATTTGCAACCTCGCTATAGGCAAGTTGATATGCACGAATATGTGTTACACCTAATGAGGTTTCATGATAATAGATTTGGAAGCCATCCAAGGTTTAGATATTTTGTCTTGAACCTGTTGATGCGACACCGAAGCCAAGGTGTTGCCTCTATTTTTGTTAAAAAAAATGCTGAGGACTGCATTCCAACCACCATTGACAATCTTCGCCGCCACATACAACAGTTGCCAGACACTAAATTAGCAGAACAGTTGATGCATTATGGATCCTCCCTTAGAGGCACACGAGCATATTGGAATAAGTGTCGCGGTGAGCTGTCGAACATGATCAACCAAATAGACTCCCCCACACTATTCTTCACCTTAAGTGCTGCAGATACAAAATGGCCTGATTTACACCAACTATTTTCAAAGGGAGCAACACCAACAACAGAAAACAATAGGGATCGCATAGATAACATTGTTACTAACCCACATACCACGTCCTTATACTTGCATCGGCGATTCACAATATTTCGTGAAGAGGTCTTAGAGAAGCTCTTCTGTGCAACAGACTATTGGTATAGATACGAGTGGCAACATCGAGGGTCTGCCCATGTACATGGGTTCATTTGGCTCCAAGGGGCACCAAACATGGACAAACTTGACTGGAGCAATCATACTAATGTAAACATAGCTAAATCATTCTTTGACAAATATGTAAGTGCCTGGAATCCTCGTAATCCAGTAGATAGGAACAACACACGACACCGATCTCTACAAGACGATCCATGCTTATTAACAACGGCTGAAATATTTGCTACAAATACACTTACCGACTATGAAGAGTTACTCAACCGTGTCCAAAGACACACCAAATGTTCAGAATCTACCTGCCTTCGCAAGAAAGGAACCAACATGGAGTGTCGGTATAATGCGCCCTGGCCAGAATGTGCCACCACTTCCTTGTGCAATGATGCACATGGGAAGAAAACATTCTCCCCTGCACGCAATGATGATAGGTTGAATATACATAGTCCAGAAATGCTTTCCATATGGAGAGCCAATATGGATTGTCAACCCGTGCTTTCAAAAACACTTGTCTTAAAGTACATTGCAAAATATGCTGCGAAAGCAGAACGAAAATCTGAAAGTTGTATCGATATGTTAACACGCATTTGTAGAAATCAAGCACCAGAAGACAAAGCTCTCGCAGCATATAGAAAATTCATGTCTGAGATTATTGCTGATCGTGATATAGGTGCACAAGAAACGTGCCACATGTTGCACAAATTGCCCCTCGTTGTTTGCAGCCGCACATTCATGACACTTAATGTTGGGCGAAAAGTTTTCAATCGAATTAGGACAAACCCAAGCGAAAACACATTGCAACCAACTTATCTCCAATTGTACACACAACGTCCTCCTCAAATGGATAAAGTAACACTACTTGAATCTGCACAATCATTCTCATTCTCATCAAATCGCAAAGGAGGTAAGTGGAAAGAAAGGAAACAAAAGGCAATTATCAGTGTCTTTCCCCGATTTAGTGCTATTCCAAAGGAAGATTCAGACCATTTTGAGACATTTTGTTGGAGCGAACTACTTCTTTACAAGCAATTTCGAGACTTGGTCACAGAAATTGGAATCGTTAAAGAGGATATTGTTGCAAACTGGAAGGAGATGAAAATACTTAAATATAATGTGTGGCATATTGAACGTAAACCTAATGAAGAGGGTAATCAAGAAGATGTAGAAGAAGTAGAGCTTGAAAGCAATATAGGAGATACAATACATTTGAATGAGTGGGAATTCCTATCACAACTAGGGCTTGGTACTCATGGAAATCTTAATTCCCTTGATATGCTTGGAAGACGCGACTTTGACACTTCCAACAACTGGAATGAACGTACAGTGCCTCAAGCTTTACATGAAACTGCAGAGCAATTCGTAAGCACAAACAAGGTGTACCATAATGTCGGCCAAACACCATTTGAGTTTAACAACCTCCGAAATCCACTCTCCTCAAAACAACAACTCACTCTAACACTTGTACTAGACCATTGCAATGCTTGTGCATTCGATAAACCCTTGCACATGATCATACAAGGCACAGCAAGAATAGGAAAATCTTATCTCATTCATTGCATAAAACACTCCCTTTCTAGTTTAGAACCCCAACAACATAACCCACTCCTTGTAGTTGCTCCTACAGGAATTGCAGCATTCAACATACATGCCTCAACTATACATTCAACCCTCAAGATTCCTATCAAAGAAATGCAACCATTAAAGGGTCAATCACTTGCACTGTTTCAACAAAACATGAGACACATAAAATACCTCCTTATTGATGAGATGAGCTTTATAGGCCCAAAATTACTCTTGAAGATTGATAGTAGGCTACGTGAGGCTTTCCCCCACCAACAACACTTGGCCTTCGGTGGAATATCTATCATTCTTGTAGGTGACTTTGCACAGCTACCCCCTGTTATGGACAAACCTATCTATGCCTCCCACACAAATGCGAAAGCCCTATGGGAACAATTCACTACTATTGTCACACTAGAAACAATATTTCGCCAACATGGGGACACCCAAGCTCAAACTAACTTCCGAAGAACTCTACAAAACATCCGTAATGCAGAACCAAATGAACAAGATTGGGAGCTACTAATGAACCGCACAAACACACAACTATCAAACAATGAAAAAAGGTCTTTTGACCTAGCAATGCACCTGTTTCCTACGAATGATTTAGTTGGAACACACAACAAAAAAAAGCTTCACTTGTTAAATCAACCTATAGCACTAAGTATTTCAGAACAAACATCCACAAAACCAAACATCGACATTGATGTTGACCAACTTCCCCATGAACTCCTCCTATGTAGAGGCCAACGCATCATGCTAACTACAAACCTATGGATTCAGGCAGGCCTTGTAAATGGTTCTCTTGGAGAGGTCTTAGATATTGTATATACAGAAAGCTCTAAACCACCTAATTTACCATTATATGTAGTAGTAAAATTTGATACTTACAATGGCCCACCTTGGAACATAGACGCTCCAACAACTATTCCAATAGCACCAATATCTCTAGGTAACCACAGACAGCTACCACTATGCATGGCATGGGAAATTACAATACACAAATCCTGAGGATTAACAATCGAAAGAGCAACTATCGATATAGGTAAAAAAGAAAGACAAGGATTGACTTTTACAGCTATATCTAGAGTTAAATCAATACAAGGACTTAGGATAGAACCACCCTTTTCCTTCGATCGATACTCAAGAATGAAGAATAATCCATACACAATTATCAGGAAAAAAGAAGAGCATCGAATACATCTCCTCTCATTATAATGAGTACAGGTACACATACATAAACATACCACTCTCTCAATACATTGTATTTGTTTACCTTACTCCTTACCATACTAATACATTACATTTTACTATTTCTATACTTACACCACACTTGCACTCACATGCAGGTGGATGTTGCACATTCATATACTCTTGCAACGGTTGCTTCAGTATAGCTACTAGTATTTACTTCCACCCAAAACATAATCTTTCACCCTTTTTTTCCCAAATTTTGCAGTTTGCATAAAACCATCATTGCACTAACAAATTGGGTTGCCTAACCTGTTCTTAGATTGTGCAGGCTATTATAACAAAAGAAAAACACAAAAAAGATATGCCAATTCATCCAATGCCAACACATGGACCCATCAAATACAAACAACCAACATAGATGAAATTGTTGTAGAACTTACATTCACTTTTCAATATCCACGTAAGTAATACAAAACACTATAAATTCCCATAGCATAATTAAAGTTACTGCAAATATTGCTATGCATTTAATTACATTGTTTTATTTTTATTACCATCTTCACATAATATAAATAAGTATTTCTATATTTACATCTAAAATTTATCGCATGTAGGTGAATGCTGAACATTCATATACTCCTAAAACAACTAGCAGCAATGAAGATCCAACACCAACAGTGACTACTCAACCAAAGTTGAAGGACAAAACTGAATACTTCTTTCCAAAGTATGATGAACATATTTTCCCAAAGTCTACCAATGGTCATTTCCAAATCCACTTCTACTAAATACATCCTTACAATTGATCCATGTCAAGAACATGAACCAAAGCATATTGAAGACAACAACATCCAGAAACAAGATCAAGTGTCCAATCCATACAAGATGTCGCAAAATGATGACCATATCCATATATCACCTACTCCTCCCTCTACCCATGAGATGCTTACTCCCACTGCACATGTAAATGTTCTTCAAAAACAAAAAAGCCTCCTACCCCAAACATCATTATCAATGAGCAAGAGTCCTCTACTCTAAATTCCTAGTTATAGCTCAAAGCAAAGAGGATCCAATAGAATTTCATAGCAATTCATTTTATACCAATTAAAGAACCCAACCATTAAAGTGATAACTCTACAACACTATCATGAACTTTGTCTAGTGCAACACCCACATAGGGAGAATGAAGGGTCCTTATGATAAACCTGCTATCAATGCTACACAAATGATTGAGGTGGACAAATAAAATGCAAAAGGATACCCAAAAAAAAAAAAAAAACATCCCTATCAACCACCATTTGTCAAAGAAATAATGGTGGAAAAGCAAGAGGGGAAGGTCATCCATAAAAAAATTCCACAAGTACACAATAAAGCTTCAATAACGGCCCACAATA
>VDFB02267236.1:0-21473 GCA_007258455.2 Sequoia sempervirens
ATTTAATTAAATAATATGATTAATGACTTATTTATTAATTTTTACTTTTTATATTATTTAAGGTTTAAGGTCAAATTTGCATATTTGTATATTTAAATATATTAGTTTTCTATGCAATGCATTATAGATTACATTTTTTGATAAACTATTGTCATAGAATCCACTTTAGTTATTATAAGTTATAATACAATATTTTAACGAAGGAGCCGTAAATTTTAAATAAATCCACTTTAGCAATGAGCTATTAAACTTAGCTTTTGTTTATGAATTGTATAATTTAAAATGCTTAGATTTAAATTTTGTCAAATTGTTGGAATTCAATAAGCAAATTAGCAATATATCTACTAAGAGTTGTAAAATTTGCAATATATCTATTCATTTAATGAATTTTTGAAGTAGTATGATATTTCATTAGAGTAAAATTTATGTTTGAAGGTTAGAGGTATTTATTTTTAAAGCAAAATAATTCAAAATATTATAATTCACTCAGGTATGGACAATCTCCATCAACACAATGATATTATTGAAATATCGAGTAGCTCAAGTCTCCCCACTATGTCCACCAACTCAACACCATCAGTAAATTCGAATAGCGCTTCTACAAGCTTGGTACAAGATTTTGCGAATGACATTACCGTTAGTTGCCTTGACTTGCTCCAACAAGCAAGGGCCACTGTTCAAAACATGCAAAGTGTAAAAGAAAGTGACATCCAATCAATGGAAATAACAGCACGAGAATTCCACAAAACTTGTGCAAAGTTGGGTTCCTTCTCCATGTTCCTTCGTGAGATGAAAGCAGATGAGTTCTACGCACAAGGTGGCTCAATCTACATAAAAGAAGCATTCCAGAATTACCTGAATGATGCCTAATACACTTTCAGTTTATAAATGTGTATATAGTGTTTGAGTTAACCATCTATGTACAACTTCTACCAACTTATGCATAGTTGGCTATTTTGTAAATTCGTACAAGAAATGTAAGGTTGTATATGCTATGAACAAGGCATTTGGCATTGCATCGAAAATACATTGCATCACCCAATACATTACCATGTAATACACTTTTGGCTATTTTATAAATCTCAACAAGAAATGTAAGATTAGATGCAACCTACTATAGCACCATGTAATACGCTTGTGCTTCATAAATATAGACATATACTATGTACTATTGTTATAATATTGCATCTTTGTTCGTTCAACTACAATACATTATGTCTTCTTCAAGCATTGTTCTTTTGACCTACTTACATTCCTTACAATTTATTAACTTAGAAGAACAATAATATTTGAATCTCTTCCTCAAACCCAAACCCTCTCCAACAATGGTATTATCTTAAACCAGATTCATTGTTTTAAAATATACCACACTATAGTATATTAAATTACCATACAAAAGAAACATGTACAACGCACAACACATTTTCTTATAATAAAGTTTCACCAAAAAAAAAAAAACACCATATATCTTCCTTATAGCTACAAAGTTGTATTTCAAAGTGTCTTGATCTTTAGTTTGGGTTCATTATTTACTTACACTTAACGCAATTGAATGTTGGCCAATATAGGTTAAAATTGTATGGTTCATTTTATTTTTTTAACTCACTACCTTTTCTATTTTTTGATCTTATAAATGCAGCAAGTTAAATTCAAAAGGCCACTATTTTGATAAACAAAACTATTCGCAATCACATTTACAGGTATTCTTCCAAATTTGTTGTACACTATGTACATTTTCTAAGCACCTCTATTTCAACTAGTGCTTGCATGGTCTCAATTAACTAGATTATGTCCTTCATTTACTATCAACTTAGTAAGCTTCATTCTGTTTTCTATACAACATATTCGTTTTCTACTTCACAAAGTATGATTTAATATGTCAATTGTAGTAACTAATAGTTGCTACTTGCAATTACGTTTTTTTGCAAGGATTAGTTTGGTCCCTCGTTACAATGATTTCTTTGACTAAGAATGCAATTAAGATGATCACTGATGGAAACCTAGACCTGCAACCCCATCTACAAGTATTAGATATTTCAATGTTTGGCCATGGCCCTGAACCAACCAATCGCTATATACTACAACTATATGATGGGATACATAAGCAGAAGGGTACGCTTCCAACACAATACAACCGCTACATAGATTCTGAAGAACTCCAGAATGGGTCCGTACTTAAACTCATCAAATACAGTTGCCCTATTATTTGCAGTTCAAGGTGAGCCGCCATATTTGGATGCTTTTCTACCAAATAGCAAATCACAACTTACAAATTAGCATTCTTGAACCCATAGTGTAACATTTTTTCCTTTTCATAATACTTATTCATTGTACCATTATAGGTGGATTGTCATATCTAAAGTTGAAATCACATGTCTGCATCCAAATATCATTGGGCAACCTGCCTACCTATTTGAAGAAGAATCCAAGCAAGTAAAGGCCACATCTACAAGCCTGGATGACAGTGTTATAGTGACACAACCACCTCTGATGAGAATGTATACTTTGACTGAAAATGCGATCAAGATGATCAATGATGGAACCCCAAACTTGCAACCCCATCTACAAGCATTAGACATTTCACTATTTGGACATGGCCCTGAACAAGCTACTCGATATAGAGTGGAGCTATCAGATGGGGTACATAAGCAAAAGGCTACACTTCCACAAAAGTACAACCACTACATAGCTTCTAAAGAACTCCAGAAAGGATCTATTATTAAACTCATAGGCTACAATTGCCCTGTTCTTTGTAATTCAAGGTGAGCAACCATATTTCCATGCTCTTCTACAAAATTCCAAATCACATCTTATAGCTTAGATTTTTTAACCCATTATGTCACTTTTGTTCCTACTCAAAATACTTACACATTGCACCTATATAGGTGGATTGTCATCTCCGAAATAGAGATCACAAGTTTGCAGCAAGATATCATTGGTCAACCCGTCTACCTACCTGAAAAAGAAGCCCAACAAGGAAATGCTACGAGCTCAAGTACTCCATCTACAAGCATGAATGATTGTGCTAGGGTAACAAAGCTACCTCCCCACAAGGCACTTTTTGGATTATGTTCATCTCTGCAAAAGAACGACATTCCCTCCAATATTACACCTATTAGAAATTTGAATCCATTCCAAACAAGGTGGCTTATAAAGGGTCGTGTAACAATGAAAAAACAAATGCACCGCTTCAACACACAAAAGGGACAAGGGCAGGTCTTTTCATTTGATATCATTGATTGTAAGTGCACTGAAATACGTGTAACTTGCTTTAATGAAGTTGCAAACCTTCACTACATGAAAGTTCTTGTTGGAGAAGTATATACAATATCTGGTGGAACTATTAAGTCAGCTAATAGGTTATACAACAAATTGAATAGCCAACTTGAGATTTGTTTAGTAGAAGATTCCAAAATTTCTCTATCTGAAGATGACCTTGCAATTCCCAAACATCAGTTCTCTTTCACACCATTCAAGGACATTGCAAAACTAAACAATAATGTCCTTGTTGACGTTATTGGAATAGTCATATGTGTGGACCCGAGTTCAACCATAAGGAGGAGGGATGGGACTGAAGTTCTTCGAAGGAGCATCAAGTTGATAGATATCTCTTCATCTACCATTAATATTACTTTTTGGGGTCCAACAACTGAAAAAGAAGGCAGAGAACTTCAAGATATGTATCACTCAAATCATGTTATTGTACTTGCAATAAAAAATGGTCGTGTCATTGAGTATAATGGTAAGGTCATAAGCACTTTGGCAAGCACCCACCTATTTATAAACCCAATCTTAAAAGAGGCAGACGAGCTCAAATCATGGTTTGAACAAAATGGGACTGATATTACTCCATCAAATATACAACCTTTGGATGCACCTCTCGTGCTTATGAGAAAAACAATTGCTAATATTGAACAACAAACTACCAATGTGAAACAAATTGTCCAATGCACTCTAAAAGCAACAGTGCAATTCATAAAAACAAATTCATTTTGCTATCCATCTTGTCCCCTTGAGTTAGATGGAAAACAATGTAAAAAAAAGGTTGTCCAAAATGCTGATCAAACATGGTATTGTTCAAAGTGCAAAGCTACGACTGCTAAATGTGACTACAGATACATACTTCAACTAAAGCTAGCAGATCATACAGGAATATTATGGGCTATTGCTTTTGAAGAACCAGCCACCACACTTCTTGGAATGTCTGCAAATGATTTATACATGTTGCAATTCAATCCTGGAAAAGAAATTGAATCTGAGACCATAATAAAGGGAGTATTATTCAAGCAATTTATCTTCACAATCACCAATTCCTATGATTCAAGTGGTGTTGAAGGACGGGTAAAATCAACAATCACAAAGGTTGATGAGCTGGATCTTGTTGCAGAAAATTCGCTCATGTTGGGTGGCATCAATCATATGTGTCATATTACTAGTGTTTAGGTATAGGTTGATTGCTTATGTAATGTATATATAGTTTTCTAGCATCTTATATAGTATACTTTGTATACTTTTTACTACATACATGGAATTTTAAAGTCACATGTGTATTGAAGAGATTGTTATAATGAAAACAATGTCATTGATCTCTTCCATCAAATTAAAATGATTGAATAACTCGTTCAATACAATCAACAATGTAATGTAAATACAATTTTGTAACATCTTACATAGTACACAAAGTGTATACTTTTTAATGCATACATGGAATTCCAAAGTCACATGTGTATTGAATATATTGTTAATCTTATGTATATAGCATACTAATAATATCTCAAAATAATTATCAAAATTAGAATGATTGAGTTACTCATTCCATACAATGGATAATTCTCCCCACGCAAGTTTATATTCTTTAATTTTATATGTTTTTGTAATTGTGCATTTGATGATGGTAGCTCCTATTCCTTTACAGATGGCGAGCTCAAAACCTAGAAGCATGCAATCTCGTAAAAGAAGTCATGACTATTATAGTCAACATAAAGAAGAAATAAGCATTCGTCGTCATATGCAACGCATAGGCAAACAAACAATACAGGCTAACACACCAACATCCCAAAATGAACACCCTTCTGACCAAGGGTTGTCAAAGTCTGCACACCAAACAATGCAGAATCTCCAAAATCATGCCACAAGCCTACCACAAACCAACATAGACTTTGTTGAAGCGTCTAAACAATTTCGCTCGAAAATAGATAAACTATCAAACATGCCAACTTGCACAATTTGCCATGAAAGCTACCCAGGAATACAGACCAACTCAACACAAAGTGGTCCAATTTGTGTTAGATGCTTTCGTGAGAAAGGTAGACATCGTTTCTCATTGTCCAACTCTATGGACCCAGGAGTACAACCTTACGAGTTACAAAAACTCACACAAGTCGAAGAAATGCTTATAGCACGAGTTAATCCAATAATACAAGTTACTCATGCTCGTGGAGGACAATACAAATATAGTGGGCACACAATTTGTTTCCCACAAGATATCAAAACCATAGCAAAATACCTACCACATAGAATTGCAACCTTGGATGTGTTGGTGGTTCGAAGAACCAATACAAAAGGTGACCATTACGATTGCTATGTAAGTAGGCATCGTGTTTGGTCCGCACTAAAATATAAACTCACATATGACCCTTACTACAAAGACGTCGAGGTGGATTTTGCATCCCTTGAAGAACTCCCTGATACAAATACAAACATTTCTAATATGCTTCATAACATTATTGATACCAATGAACATATGGTTGCACCAAACAATGCATCAACCTTTGATGATAACTCAACAGACAATGATTTCACTTCCTCCTCATCATTTATGGCTAGATTACCAAATAAACGCCATGAACTAGATATCATCAAAGAAACATTGCAAGTTAGAGATCAAAATGACACCATTATTGATTGGCCAACACTTGAGTCTTCACCAGTTAATGAATATAACACAGAGGGCCTTTTAGACATGGCTTTTCCTTCACTCTTTCCAAAGGGTAGTGCACTACATTTGCAACCTCGCTATAGGCAAGTTGATATGCACGAATATGTGTTACACCTAATGAGGTTTCATGATAATAGATTTGGAAGCCATCCAAGGTTTAGATACTTTGTCTTGAACCTGTTGATGTGACACCGAAGCCAAGGTGTTGCCTCTATTTTTGTTAAAAAAAATGCTGAGGACTGCATTCCAACCACCATTGACAATCTTCGCCGCCACATACAACAGTTTCCAGACACTAAATTAGCAGAACAATTGATGCATTATGGATCCTCCCTTAGAGGCACACGAGCATATTGGAATAAGTGTCGCGGTGAGTTGTCGAACATGATCAACCAAATAGGTTCGCCCACACTATTCTTCACCTTAAGTGCTGCAGATACAAAATGCCTGATTTACACCAACTATTTTCAAAGGGAGCAACACCAACAACAGAAAACAATAGGGATCACATAGATAACATTGTTACTAACCCACATACCACGTCCTTATACTTGCATCGGCGATTCACAATATTTCGTGAAGAGGTCTTAGAGAAGCTCTTTTGTGCAACAGACTATTGGTATAGATACGAGTGGCAACATCGAGGGTCTGCCCATGTACATGGGTTCATTTGGCTCCAAGGGGCACCAAACATGGACAAACTTGACTGGAGCAATCATACTAATGTAAACATAGCTAAATCATTCTTTGAAAAATATGTTAGTGCCTGGAATCCTTGTAATCCAGTGGACAGGAACAACACACAACATTGATCTCTGCAAGACGATCCATGCTTATTAACAACGGCTGAAATATTTGCTACAAATACACTTACCGACTATGAAGAGTTACTCAACCGTGTCCAAAGACACACCAAATGTTCAGAATCTACCTGCCTTCGCAAGAAAGGAACCAACATGGAGTGTCGGTATAATGCGCCCTGGCCAGAATGTGCCACCACTTCCTTGTGCAATGATGCACATGGGAAGAAAACATTCTCCCCTGCACGCAATGATGATAGGTTGAATATACATAGTCCAGAAATGCTTTCCATATGGAGAGCCAATATGGATTGTCAACCCGTGCTTTCAAAAACACTTGTCTTAAAGTACATTGCAAAATATGCTGCGAAAGCAGAATGAAAATCTGAAAGTTGTATCGATATGTTAACACGCATTTGTAGAAATCAAGCACCAGAAGACAAAGCTCTCGCAACATATAGAAAATTCATGTCTAAGATTATTGCTGATAGTGATATAGGTGCACAAGAAACGTGCCACATGCTGCACAAATTGCCCCTCGTTGTTTGCAGCTGCAAATTCATGACACTTAATGTTGGACGAAAAGTTTTTAATCGAATTAGGACAAACCCAAGCAAAAACACATTGCAACCAACTTATCTCCAATTGTACACACAACGTCCTCCTCAAATGGATAAAGTAACACTACTTGAATCTGCACAATCATTCTCATTCTCATCAAATCGCAAAGGAGGTAAGTGGAAAGAAAGGAAACAAAAGGAAATTATCAGTGTCTTTCCCCGATTTAGTGCTATTCCAAAGGAAGATTCAGACCATTTTGAGACATTTTGTTGGAGCGAACTACTTCTTTACAAGCAATTTCGAGACTTGGTCACAGAAATTGGAATCGTTAAAGAGGATATTGTTGCAAACTGGAAGGAGATGAAAATACTTAAATATAATGTGTGGCATATTGAACGTAAACCTAATGAAGAGGGTAATCAAGAAGATGTAGAAGAAGTAGAGCTTGAAAGCAATATAGGAGATACAATACATTTGAATGAGTGGGAATTCCTATCACAACTAGGGCTTGGTACTCATGGAAATCTTAATTCCCTTGATATGCTTGGAAGACGCGACTTTGACACTTCCAACAACTGGAATGAACGTACAGTGCCTCAAGCTTTACATGAAACTGCAGAGCAATTCGTAAGCACAAACAAGGTGTACCATAATGTCGGCCAAACACCATTTGAGTTTAACAACCTCCGAAATCCACTCTCCTCAAAACAACAACTCGCTCTAACACTTGTACTGGACCATTGCAATGCTTGTGCATTCGATAAACCCTTGCACATGATCATACAAGGCACAGCAGGAACAGGAAAATCTTATCTCATTCATTGCATAAAACACTCCCTTTCTAGTTTAGAACCCCAACAACATAACCCACTCCTTGTAGTTGCTCCTACAGGAATTGCAGCATTCAACATACATGCCTCAACTATACATTCAACCCTCAAGATTCCTATCAAAGAAATGCAACCATTAAAGGGTCAATCACTTGCACTGTTTCAACAAAACATGAGACACATAAAATACCTCCTTATTGATGAGATGAGCTTTCTAGGCCCAAAATTACTCTTGAAGATTGATAGTAGGCTACGTGAGGCTTTCCCCCACCAACAACACTTGGCCTTCGGTGGAATATCTATCATTCTTGTAGGTGACTTTGCACAACTACCCCCTATTATGGACAAACCTATCTACGCCTCCCACACAAATGTGAAAGCCCTATGGGAACAATTCACTACTATTGTCACACTAGAAACAATATTTCGCCAACATGGGGACACCCAAGCTCAAACTAACTTCCGAAGAACTCTACAAAACATCCGTAATGCAGAACCAAATGAACAAGATTGGGAGCTACTAATGAACCGCACAAACACACAACTATCAAACAATGAAAAAAGGTCTTTTGACCTAGCAATGCACCTATTTCCTACGAATGATTTAGTTGGAACACACAACAAAAAAAAGCTTCACTTGTTAAATCAACCTATAGCACTTAGTATTTCAGAACAAACATCCACAAAACCAAACATCGACATTGATGTTGACCAACTTCCCCATGAACTCCTCCTATGTAGAGGCCAACGCATCATGCTAACTACAAACCTATGGATTCAGGCAGGCCTTGTAAATGGTTCTCTTGGAGAGGTCTTAGATATTGTATATACAGAAAGCTCTAAACCACCTAATTTACCATTATATGTAGTAGTAAAATTTGATACTTACAATGGCCCACCTTGGAACATAGACGCTCCAACAACTATTCCAATAGCACCAATATCTCTAGGTAACCACAGACAGCTACCACTATGCATGGCATGGGCAATTACAATACACAAATCCCAAGGATTAACAATCGAAAGAGCAACTATCGATATAGGTAAAAAAGAAAGACAAGGATTGACTTTTACAGCTATATCTAGAGTTAAATCAATACAAGGACTTAGGATAGAACCACCCTTTTCCTTCGATCGATACTCAAGAATGAAGAATAATCCATACACAATTATCAGGAAAAAAGAAGAGCATCGACTACATCTCCTCTCATTATAATGAGTACAGGTACACATACATAAACATACCACTCTCTCAATACATTGTATTTGTTTACCTTACTCCTTACCATACTAATACATTACATTTTACTATTTCTATACTTACACCACACTTGCACTCACATGCAGGTGGATGTTCCACATTCATATACTCTTGCAAAGGTTGCTTTAGTATAGCTACTAGTATTTACTTCCACCCAAAACATAATCTTTCACCCTTTTTTTCCCAAATTTTGCAGTTTGCATAAAACCATCATTGCACTAACAAATTGGGTTGCCTAACCTGTTCTTAGATTGTGCAGGCTATTATAACAAAAGCAAAACACAAAAAAGATATGCCAATTCATCCAATGCCAACACATGGACCCATCAAATACAAACAACCAACATAGATGAAATTGTTGTAGAACTTACATTCACTTTTCAATATCCACGTAAGTAATACAAAACACTATAAATTCCCATAGCATAATTAAAGTTACTGCAAATATTGCTATGCATTTAATTACATTGTTTTATTTTTATTACCATCTTCACATAATATAAATAAGTATTTCTATATTTACATCTAAAATTTATCGCATGCAGGTGAATGCTGAAAATTCATATACTTCTAAAACAACTAGCAGCAATGAAGATCCAACACCAACAGTGACTACTCAACCAAAGTTGAAGGACAAAACTGAATACTTTTTTCCAAAGTATGATGAACATATTTTTCCAAAGTCTACCAATGGTCATTTCCAAATCCACTTCTACTAAATACATCCTTACAATTGATCCATGTCAAGAACATGAACCAAAGCATATTGAAGACAACAACATCCAAAAACAAGATCAAGTGTCCAATCCATACAAGATGTCGCAAAATGATGACCATATCCATATATCACCTACTCCTCCCTCTACCCATGAGATGCTTACTCCCACTGCACATGTAAATGTTCTTCAAAAACAAAAAAGCCTCCTACCCCAAACATCATTATCAATGAGCAAGAGTCCTCTACTCTAAATTCCTAGTTATAGCTCAAAGCAAAGAGGATCCAATAGAATTTCATAGCAATTCATTTTATACCAATTAAAGAACCCAACCATTAAAGTGATAACTCTACAACACTATCATGAACTTTGTCTAGTGCAACACCCACATAGGGAGAATGAAGGGTCCTTATGATAAACCTGCTATCAATGCTACACAAATGATTGAGGTGGACAAATAAAATGCAAAAGGATACCCAAAAAAAAAAAAAAAACATCCCTATCAACCACCATTTGTCAAAGAAATAATGGTGGAAAAGCAAGAGGGGAAGGTCATCCATAAAAAAATTCCACAAGTACACAATAAAGCTTCAATAACGGCCCACAATATATATAGAAATAAATGTCCCAATCAAATCTCCATATCCACCCACCATTGCAAATCCTCCCAAGTTTGGAAACCCAAAGATTCCAAACTGTGAACCAAACAATCTACATCTCATATCACTCAAAGTACTCCACCATCAACTTTGAAATCCATGATATCCAACTCTCACATAAATTGTGTGTTGACAACAACTCTTTATCATAAGGACTCTGCTGCCTCCCTATTGCGATGTATGCATCTAGATGATGTTAAATCCCATAGTACTCTATAGAAAACCACTAATGGTGTCACTTTAGGCAAGTACCATACAAAAAATCCAACAAACAAGAGTCATGTCTGTAATGAAACATCTACATGTGCCAAATCAGGTATAAGCATCTCATCCCATCCAAAATAAATCCACCACTCCATCCAACTAATCCATAAAAAAAAATCCATACATCCATGAACCACCGATCAAATGAATGCTCCCCCATCACCATCCATATTCCAAATCATCTTGATCTTGGTCAATTTAAAGTTTAAACTTTACACTTGCTTTTGGTAAATTTCTTGACATGGATCATTATCACTCATCCTACCCACCATTATCTTAGCCATCAACTATTATCCAAATGACCATCCTCCATCCAAATTAGTTTTCTTACCACAACATAATCCCTACCCTCCTTTGCATACCTAAAATATCCATTCATCCATTCATTTACCCATGCATCCACCCATGGACCTATATCCACCAACTCATGATACATAGTTATATCTATGTATATATATTTGGGAGAATGAAAATTGTAACATTTTGCAGATTTTGTGTCACCGTTGGGAAAGAGAAAGTTTTTTTAACCAGAATGAGATTTTCTAGGTAGAAAATTGAGAAATTTGAGCAAGTGTAGAAATTTCAGAGGATTTAATCCTTTAGAAGAAAAGGCTATTTTTTTTTTCTACCGCTTTTAGCAAGAATGAAGGCTCCAAAGGCTGTCAAGTACAGTAAAAGTTTAGCTCAAATAATAGAGAAAAAGGTGTCATTTTGCTTGATATTTGCATTGATTGGTCAAGCATTTAAGGGGTTGTCAAAAGTTTGAGTCCATACTTTTTTCGTTTTTTACAAAACTTTAATTGTTCAAGCTCTTTATGACCATTTCTATTAAGGTCTTCCTAGAGCTAGTGTAGATGGTTTGAGAATCAACAATAGGGATAAATTAATTGTACATTTACTTCTTTACTTTGACAAACAAATGGTTATACAACCATTATCTTTTTCATAATGTCTATTTACTATTGTCAAATTTAATCTTTGCTTGTTCTGATATAATACAAACAATATTGTACAACTATTAATTTACACTCTAATCCCCTTAATACTTCACTATACTTTTATATCATGCCTTTGCACCCCTTGTGCAAGTGCTAGTTTAAAATAGAATAAATACTATATATCATAAAAAAGGTGTATGTGGGGAAAACCCTTTTGAGAGAAAAACCCACACTCCAAAGTAAATTATGTATTATTCAATAAACTATAGTTACAATACACTTGCAGTCTAGCAAGCCTTCACACAAGTATCACCAACCATAGAGTTGGAGGAATCCTTACAAATTAACAAAATACTCTCAACCTCCATCTTAAGCACCTAATATACGAGATATGAAACCTGAAACCATCAAAATATAATTAGAAACGGTCCAGATCTAAAACCACCCAAAAATTGGCACCCAAATTATCCCCCAATAAATTATGCCTTATGATGTGTAATTACATGTATCATAAGTTTAAAAATAGGTGTAACTCCCCTTTACAACTCTTGTACACATCCAACAACTTCTTACACTTCTTATACAAAATTTTGAAGACCATAACTTTTGATTTGGTGGGTTGATTAGGCACCCATTTTATAAAATTAAAATAACTAAAGGGACCTATGCAATAGGCACCCCCATAGGTAGGCCAAACAATTAAGAATATTTATTTTGGCCAAAAACCAACTTTATAGCTCCAAAATTAAGTGTTTCCATTTTATTTCTAAAAATCACTTTATTAATCAAGTAACATTAGGAGAAAGGTGATGTAAGAGCATCTAGGTGCACAAACAATCTTGCACACCAAAAATTGTTTTTTCTTTAATTCTTCATTTTTGGTTGTATTTTGTTGTTTTGTCTTGTAGGAATGAATATTTTTTTAATTCATTTTCTCCTCTAGCTCCTTCAAAATGAAGTCATCTTGTAAGGTTGTCAATTTAAATTGAATTTGGGGATAAAGGTACTTGAAATTAATGTTAATGAAAATTTAATTGCTACACAAAATCGCATGCCCAGGTTGGAGGATGTCATTTTTATCATCTTGTAACTCCTCTTTGGATTTAAAAATCGGCTTCAAATGAAAAGGAAAAAGAATCTAGATGCCTAGAGGTGGAAGCAGTGGGGTGAGATAGTGAAAGGCAATTTTTAGCAAAGAATTTGAATTTCTTGCCTGACAAATGAAAGAGGGGAATAATGGAAGAATGGGATGCCCAGAAAAGAAGGGAGGAGAATTGAATGTGGCTAGATTCTAAAGGAATTGGAAACATCCAGGTTTGGGAATGGAAAAAGGAAGGAAAATATGAAGAAAATGACAGAGAAGTGAAGACCAACCAAAGAAACCTTGCCTTAGTGTCCAGGAATGGAGTTTCAAGGATTTAGAAACACGTTTTATGTTGCTTATAGCTGATTATGAAGCTCTTGTATATGATTTGTAGTGGTTGTGTGCTCAATATTTCCTGTAGTAGAGTCTTGGTGGTGACTAGTTTGCTCCCTCTAGCTTGTTATTGTAACAATGCAAGTTTTAATATTGAAAATTGGATTTATCTTTGAAATACTATAATTTCATGTGATGATTAATTCTTAGGAATGTGTTCTCTATAGTTTCAATTCATAATTTAAAATAAAATTCTTTGGTTGAGTGATTTGGTTTTTGTTGCAACTATTTTGATGTTTCTTGAAGCTAGTTGTTGAATGTGGGAATTTATGGGTTTTGTAAGTTTTTGGCTTTGAAATTTGAGGGGTATTTTTGGGAGAAAAATGATGATATACTTACCTTCTTGTAGATGAATACGGGGCTTTTATTACCTAATTTTTTAATAGAAAAGATATTCATTAGATGGTTCAAAATATTTTTTGAAAGAAGGTATATCATGAGTTTTGAGTGTAGTTTCAGAGTTGTATGAATTTACTTTATGAGACTACAATATCCAACACTTATAATTTTGAAGTCTTGGATCTACTCAAAATAAATCTTCAAAGCTTGTCACTAGATGGGATGAGTGCATTGGTTTCCAAAAACATGAGACAAGGTCCACTATGAAGGTGGTTTCAAACCATCAATATATTGTTCTCAAACTTTCAAACTTCATTCATGCCTTCCTTGCAGTTATAGAAAGATTTGTGGTCACATGGTGGAGGATTTTTTCGGGCTCTCATCATTGTTGAAGTGCTCGCAGCTAGTATAAGGCAATTTCTAGCCCTTATTTTCATTTCTTTTTTTGAATAAAGGAACTTCGTTTTCCAACCAAGCTACTTTGTTCATATCAATCATTTTTATAAATTAATGCTTTGGATAGACAATATCTTCCATGAGCAATAGTATCTCTGTAGATTTGAGGGATAATTCTTTACTTGATGTTGCAAATGGAAGATATCACCTATTGGGGTCACTAAGTGCCAATATTCCAAACTCCATATTACTAATTGGAAAGTGGTTGCAAACAACATATGGATGTTATAATTATATTCCAACTTGCACATTGTTGTTTTGGGAGAAATTTCAAGAAAATTTTCTTACTACAACCATTTTCTAGCCCACAAACAATATGATCCATACCAATTGTCAAAGGGTAAAACTTGTGGCATCATGATAAGAATTTGTGAAATGTGGGGTAATTTTTATGACAACAATCTAAGGGATATGAGCATAAATTTGAGCATGCCATGGTCATGATCCAAGAAAAAGGGGGTGATGTTGTATGGAATATTTTATATAAAGGATTTATTTGGCATGATATAAATAAACTTCAAGAATATCAATGAGTTTGAGGGAAGAAGCTCAAATTTGTATTCATTCTCACACAAATACAAACCAAACAAAAGAGGAAGAAGTGATGTTCAAATTTTCCAACTATGTTGCACAAAGAAAAAGAAAAAGTATACTACCCACATAATTTTCAGCTTTGGAGTTGCTACCATAATCATTCCTAAATACTACATTACAACAATTGCAACCAAACAAGCTCTATCAATTACAAGGTTAAGTAAAGGATGCCAACAAAAATTAAGGAGAAATAATTTTGGATACATCCATTCTATTGAGGAAGTTGTGAGAATTGTAAGAGAATCTCAAGGAGAATTTTAAATGAATATTAGAGTAGCACAACATGAGCATGGTAGTCTTTTTTGGGAGCTTACAAATATTTTCAATCATTATTATGACAAAAAGGGGCATATGAAGAATATTTTTTACTCAATCCAAGATAAATATGGGGAAACATAATTATGCATCTCATCATAGATCATTTAGTTCATGGGAGGACATTCCTACCAATGAGGTTACTTGAGAAAAACTAGGAGTTTTGGGGCAATTGCACTTGCATTTGTTGAAGGCAAGCGATTTGTGGGAAGGAAAAACTTATCATGTCCCCTTTTTAGTTAATTTATGTTATGGACCAAATTTCATATTTCCTATTTCTCATATTTCCATTGGCCCAATTTTGTGTAAGTGTTCTTCATCTCCATCATCCATGTGTCAGCTTAAGGTCTCTAAAGTTTCTAAGTATGGAAGTATGTTTGATTTTCTAAGTCTATGTAAGTCATTGGCATTGCCAAGTTCCCCTTCTCAACACACCCTTTCATTTATTCCATTGGGGTATCAAAATTCCCCATATTATCATTCCTTGCATTCATTACCCAATTTAATTCCTTGTCTCATTAAGACTTTAGAGTTTTATATACCATCATACTTCTCTACCAAACCCCACTCCCTCACAAGCCTTTATCAAAGAATCAAATGTCCTCTCACTAGCATGACTCACTTTCAAACCTTGATCCTTGACTACTAGAATGATTCATGGAGCACCTCTAACACCTAAAACATATAATTCTCACCATTTTTTTCATGGTTTTCATCACCTACCTCCATGCATGGCCAAACCACCATTAATGCTCAATTGGATGATGCACCTTTCAAAAAAAAAAAGAATAAAAGGATCATTTAATGATGGGGATGTGAATCCACATGGACCTCTAATGCTACAAATGGATATGAAACCTAATATTTCATTAATGTTTAATATTATGGTTTCAAACCCCATTAGATCTCTCACCATTATTATGGAGGATAGTTGTAGTTCAAAAATGACATTCCCCCATGTCTCTTAGGTATAGTCAGCCACACTTGTGCATGATTTTAGGCATGTATTAAAGAAAAAATTTGTTATACAGGTTTGAGCTTTCTCGACTACATAAAAATGATAGGAGTGAAGCCATTATTGTATATTTTTACATATTTCTAGGTGTATTATAGGCCAAAGGTGAAGATGAAAATATTATTGTGAAAATATTCCAAACCCTAACCTAAAGTTGTTTTGAACCATAGGATTCATGCACATATATATAATAATAGAAACCTTTATATTCATAAGAGGTTAAAGGATGAAAACCCTAAAGATATCACATGTCAAAGGATGAAAATACATTAGCCAAAGGAGTGATTCTCACCCAAAGATCACATTTGAGCTTTAATGGTGGCTAATATTGGTGATATTGGGTCAACATGACACTTTCAATTATCATGGGAGAACAAAAAAATTAGATTAGATCTTTCATGGTGTTGTATCTCATGTTCATCCCATCTAAGGGATGTGTAGTGAGTTATTGTAGATCCCTGATTGAGCAGTTATAGCTTTGTGTTGTTATTATAACATTGTTCTAGGCTAAGTAGAGTGGTTGTAGTTTATTATTATGGCTTATTAGCCACTATTCTTATTTTATTGTAGTTGTATTCTAGTAAAATATTATTATAGTAGTAGCATTTTGTAATGTATTTCTAACACATTTAATATAAACATTTTACAATTTATCTTCTATTATGGGTTTGATTCATGATCTAGGTTATCCATGTAAATGAACAAAAATAATTAAATTATTGTGAATTTTCTAGATTCAAGTAAAATAAATTAGGGTTTGTTATTTTAGGGCTAGATAGTAGAGTCTAACCTGTAATAATGGGATATTAAAGTTAATTTTGTAAACGTTAATTTAATGTAGTGTTTTATAAGGTTTGGTTTTATATGTTTTTGAGTTGTTAATGTTGTGGGTAAATATTGATATAAATTTAGGGTTTGTACAATGTTGGCTTAAATATTATTAATTTTTTTAATTCTTTTTGTAATAGGTAGGTACTACCAACAGGGAGACTCCCTTTATTGAAAATTCAAAAAATTCCTTTAAAAGGGTTACAAGAATCATTAACAAAATTTTCAACTATTTAGCCTAAATATTTGGTCATGATATTATAAGGTATCTCAAAGAAAATGATTTAAATTACATTTAAAAAAGGGTTAAGCAATATTTGCATAAATATATCATTGAGGACATTATAGGTTGCAAGCATCATCTTAGGTCCTAAAGAAACTAGGAATGCATTCTTCCTAATCATTTCCACCTTAAGTTTATGATGACCTCACAAGGCATCTCAGCAAGCTATGATATTAGTGTGATCATACCCTATTCTTTCTTGGAGGGAGAATGAAACTATGTTCACATTAACTCCATCATCAATGAGTATTTATTTAATGTGTGTATCTTAGTGAATTTTTTCTTAAGATCCTCAACCAAGTCATATAGACTAATTGGGATTGGCATAGGATTAACAATTAAGAAGGTGTGTCGTATATTTTCAATTGAGAAGATTATGGTATCTTTCTTGTAGGTCCCCATTTTGAACTAACTCAATTAAAACTAGAATTTTTATTTTCCCCTTGATGCCCAATTGACCTATGCCACTCGACTCTTTTGAAAGGCTTGTGTTACTTGATTTTTGGCACTAGTTGGTTTGAGTTATTCCCCTATTGGTGAGTTGGGAAAGGATCTTGCTGAATACTTAAATTTTATTTTTGAAGGGCTACCAACCCTTGTTGATTATGGTTTGGATTTTTCAAGTGGGAGGAGGAATAGGTCCACAAACATGTCTTTATTCATTTGGGATACCTAATACAATTTTTTTGTACTCTCGATATATCTCAGTGTCATGCCATCTTATTTTATGGAATAAGAACTCTCAAGAGCCTCTTTATAGGATTTATAAGGAATTTTTTGGACCTCGTCCTATGTTTCCCTATTGAGGGCATGTAAGAAAAGATCAAACAACTCCTTGTGGTCCATATTCAACTTGCTAGTTGAAAAGTAGAGGACTTGCCTCCATCATGTGATGAAATGAGTTATTGATTCTTTTTCATCTTGCTTCACACTTAGGAAATCATGAATTCTATCTTTACCATATTTTTCATATCAAAATTCATGACAAACTCACCAATCAAAAATAAAAATAGTGAATTGATGCCTCAAGAAGTCTATTATATAAATCCAAGGCGATTACCTCTATTTTTTTAGAAAGATCCTAGAAACCACCCCATCTTAGGGGAGGATTTCCCACACTATTCTAGTGTAAGATTTTATGTGTGAGGTATTACATCCTCCCAACTTAAAATAAGAACTTTAGAGATGAGTTGCAATAACATAACGTTGTGAATTAAGTGATCTAGTGACTCCTTGAGATACTCATGGTATGTCCCAAAAAGGGGTTATGTATGGAGAGAATGATTACCCTAAATATTTACCTTTTGAGTGGAGCTTGCTACACTGAAGGGACATAATTGGTTGTTGGTATCCAAAAAATATTAGATAGCTAGGAAAATATCATGTTTAAATTTTGGAAATCAAGTGAGATTGTTTGGTGTTCCACTTGATTGGCTAAATTTTGTAATATTATGTGACAAGGGAAAAGGAGGTGTAAAAAAATCATTTCTTATGTTGCATTAAGTTTCTCCTTGACCTTGTTAAATTGTAAATATATTTGTTCTAGGATGGTACCTTTGAGTTCTTAGTTTTTCTCTAATTTGGGCCTACTTTTGTATTGGCCACTCAACACCTTTGACCTTAGGAGTCATAATATATTGGAGTAGGGTTGCTATAAGGGCTTCAAGAGCTGATTATCCTATATTATGTGCTTCTCCACCATGAAATGAGTTCCATTCGAGATGTGGGTTTTGACTAGCCTCATTTGTTGTTTCTTTTGTGGTTTGCTACCCTTTCTCCCTAAGTAGAAGCTTGATCATTTGGAAACATGGTGTCAAGGTTTAACCTAGATTATCAAGCATCGATGAAACATTATTAAGGTGATCAAAATCATTACTTACATGTGCAACTACCTCCACAAATTTGGGTTCTTGTCTATGGCTTCATACTATACTAGAATATTTTTGGATTTTATTATTTTCCCAATTTGGGTTGAATGAATGAAGAGGAAGAAGAAGAGGAAGAGGACAATGATAATGAAGAAGAAGAACTTGGTATTTTCCAAATCACTACTAGTCTTCTAGAAAAAGTCATCTAAGAAAGGGAGAATATGGAATGCTACTCTCTTCCTACGGAAGAAGAGTGTTGCAAATGGAAATAGTTTTACCATCTCGAGTGGGAATCACACTACTAGGTTTACTCACTTATTAAAGGAGGATGAACTAATAGTGGATTTTTATTACATTTTGAGGTGTGGTGGTTGTTTAATGAGTATTGATGTGACTAAGCATTTTTATCAACTCTTACAATAAATTTTGACTTGTGTTTCTTCTTAGACAATGTGCATGTCTTTTCTAGTGTTTGTAAGAAAGAATTTTATGATTTGACCTTGCATAATTTGAAAGATTCTTTCTACGTGTTTCATTCTATTTCTTGCAATATATAATCTTGCTCTCGGGCTATCTCTTCAATGCAAGTCTCCTAAATTGGTAGATTCTCTTAGATTTCATGTAACACTACTTTAATCCAATCTTCTCTTACTCTAGAACATATCGAACATGAATTTTGAGTGATGAGGGAGGAAGACTAAGGGAGATGCAATTAGTGTTTCATTTTATTGTTTGTTGAATTGGTTGAAATCTTGAGCTTATTTGATAATCAAACATTGAGTTTGTCATTGATTTTCATGTGCCTCATGTTGTGATTGAAATATTTATTTCCTTTGTTTTTATATTTTTGAGTTTTGATGATGTTTCTAAGTGCAAATATCTATATGCGCGAAAAAAATAGCTACTCTATTTTTTGTATTTTTCCAAAATTTAAATGTTATCTAATTAACTACTTGTAGAAAATAAATTTTCACTAAATGAATGCAATTCTAAATAGTTTTCCCTAATGTAATTAATTATTTTCCTTGACTTTTCATTGTCTTGGTGAGATTCTATTCTATGAAAATGAATACAATGCAACTAATTTGAATTAAAATCTATTAAAAATAAGAAAATTTCTAAATCTAACTAAGAAAATATAATCAATTGTTACTTTTCCTAAGAAAAGAGATTTTCTATTTATCAATTAAATAAAAACATTCTTTTAAAAAACATCCAATTGAATAATAGAATAAATGTTGCATGTGTCATTAGGGAGTCTAGCTTCCTCCTACAATAGTGGGGTTTTCTTCATTGATGTCAAGGAGAAGGTAGGGATGTACATGGTCTAGAAAATTAGAGATTGCCTAGAAAGTAAGGAAAGGTTTGAAGCTTCTAAATAGAAAATGAAAAGGCACATAAAGTCTTGTATGATCATACGAATTCCAGTGGGGTTTGTACGTGCAAAGATAGCCTAGAACCTAAAGGGTGATTCTACCTTATTTAAGAGGAAGTGAATGAGAGACTAATGCAACATAAACTTCTATAATGTAGGGGTGGACAGTCTTATTCCTTCCTATGGGAAGGGAAGTACTTATAGTAGAGAAGCTTCAAAAATTGGGGGGATTGGTTGGAAGTTCACTGGAGAGCTAATTACGAGTAAAGAGTTGATTAAGAGTCAAGGGGAAAGGATAATCAATCAAGAAGAGCAAAGAATCAATTGAGAGTAGAAATAAGTCTCAATCATGAGCAAAAATGGTGGTATAATAGCCAAAGTTGAAGCAATCACGAGTCTCGAAAAATGATAGGGTCACCTCTTTCAAGGGTCTAGGTTACCCATTTTGCTAGGGTTGGTTGCTTGAGTGATCCTATGGTCTCTCAAGTGAGCCTTCAATTGAAGTTTGGAAAAAGGTCTTTGAGATGCATAAGTATATGGAGCTCAATTAGGGGGCTGAAAAAGACAACTAAGAAGTAAGGGGAAATTATAATCAAGTTAGATAAAGTTGAGATAAAGTGTAATTCATGTCACGTGGGTCATGAGCTAGACCCACCAAATCATCATTGAATGTCATGTCAACTTATACAATCTTGAGCACTTACAACTATCATTATTGATCTACCCAAGGATATGACATTGGAAAGGGTGGCATAGCCACAAATGAAGATTAGTCTGAATGAGATGGTTTTCCTTGAACAAATTTTGTGTACACTTATTATGTGTACTTGATTGTTGAACTATGAGAGATTTGTTTATTTGTGCCTATGCAATCAGTTTGTGTAAGGCTAAATTTTTGACAAGTAGGTAGAGGTTCAATGGGATCCATACCTTCTTTGTTGTCACCAACTCACTCT
>VDFB02267237.1:0-34448 GCA_007258455.2 Sequoia sempervirens
TCGTTTATTCATGTTATTTTGCAGGTACTAGGAAAAGGGTTCGCACATGTACAATGTTGGCTTAAATATTATTAATTTTTTTAATTCTTTTTGTAATAGGTAGGTACTACCAACAGGGAGACTCCCTTTATTGAAAATTCAAAAAATTCCTTTAAAAGGGTTACAAGAATCATTAACAAATTTTTCAACTATTTAGCCTAAATATTTGGTCATGATATTATAAGGTATCTCAAAGAAAATGATTTAAATTACATTTAAAAAAGGGTTAAGCAATATTTGCATAAATATATCATTGAGGACATTATAGGTTGCAAGCATCATCTTAGGTCCTAAAGAAACTAGGAATGCATTCTTCCTAATCATTTCCACCTTAAGTTTATGATGACCTCACAAGGCATCTCAGCAAGCTATGATATTAGTGTGATCATACCCTATTCTTTCTTGGAGGGAGAATGAAACTATGTTCACATTAACTCCATCATCAATGAGTATTTATTTATTATACATATCATAAGTTCACACTTGTAGCTACAAATCATGATTACCCTATCTTGTTGTCTCCACATATGTGGGCATCTACTTTAAATCAAAGCAACACCTAGGATTTATAATTCTACATTTGGTGGACTCATGTCAAGTTCCATTTGATTTATATACTCTTTTAGAGGTGATGTTGTATGATTTAAGTATTTAATCCCAACTATCTCCAAGAGGGATGAGTGATGGGAAGGAGAGTTCCTTAAAAGATTGATGAATGAGATCTTAGTGAATTTTTTCTTAAGATCCTCAACCAAGTCATATAGA
This sequence comes from Sequoia sempervirens, assembly GCA_007258455.2. Lineage (NCBI taxonomy): Eukaryota > Viridiplantae > Streptophyta > Pinopsida > Cupressales > Cupressaceae > Sequoia > Sequoia sempervirens. Next base: position 805 of record VDFB02267237.1, read on the forward strand.
CTAATTGGGATTGGCATAGGATTAACAATTAAGACGGTGTGTCGTATATTTGCAATTGAGAAGATTATGGTATCTTTCTTGTAGGTCCCCATTTTGAACTAACTCAATTAAAACTAGAATTTTTATTTTCCCCTTGATGCCCAATTGACCTATGCCACTCGACTCTTTTGAAAGGCTTGTGTTACTTGATTTTTGGCACTAGTTGGTTTGAGTTATTCCCCTATTGGTGGGTTGGGAAAGGATCTTGCTGAATACTTAAATTTTATTTTTGAGGGGCTACCAACCCTTGTTGATTATGGTTTGGATTTTTCAAGTGGGAGGAGGAATAGGTCCACAAACATGTCTTTATTCCTTTGGGATACCTAATACAATTTTTTTGTACTCTCAATATATCTCAGTGTCATGCCATCTTATTTTATGGAATGAGAACTCTCAAGAGCCTCTTTATAGGATTTATAAGGAATTTTTTGGACCTCGTCCTATGTTTCCCTATTGAGGGCATGTAAGAAAAGATCAAACAACTCCTTGTGGTCCATATTCAACTTGCTAGTTGAAAAGTAGAGGACTTGCCTCCATCATGTGATGAAATGAGTTATTGATTCTTTTTCATCTTGCTTCACACTTAGGAAATCATGAATTCTATCTTTACCATATTTTTCATATCAAAATTCATGACAAACGCACCGATCAAATATAAAAATAGTGAATTGATGCCTCAAGAAGTCTATTATATAAATCCAAGGTGATTACCTCTATTTTTTTAGAAAGATCCTAGAAACCACCCCATCTTAGGGGAGGATTTCCCACACTTTTCTAGTGTAAGATTTTATGTGTGAGGTATTACATCCTCCCAACTTAAAATAAGAACTTTAGGGATGAGTTGCAATAACATAACGTTGTGAATTAAGTGATCTAGTGACTCCTTGAGATACTCATGGTATGTCCCAAAAAGGGTTATGTATGGAGAGAATGATTACCCTAAATATTTACCTTTTGAGTGGAGCTTGCTACACTGAAGGGACATAATTGGTTGTTGGTATCCAAAAAATATTAGATAGTTGGGAAAATATCATGTTTAAATTTTGGAAATCAAGTGAGATTGTTTGGTGTCCCACTTGATTGGCTAAATTTTGTAATATTATGTGACAAGGGAAAAGGAGGTGTAAAAATATCATTTCTTATGTTGCATTAAGTTTCCCCTTGACCTTGTTAAATTGTAAATATATTTGTTCTAGGATGGTACCTTTGAGTTCTTAGTTTTTCTCTAATTTGGGCCTACTTTTGTATTGGCCACTCAACACCTTTGACCTTAGGAGTCATAATATATTGGAGTAGGGTTGCTATAAGGGCTTCAAGAGTTGTTTCTCCTATATTATGTGCTTCTCCACCATGAAATGAGTTCCATTCGAGATGTGGGTTTTGACTAGCCTCATTTGTTGTTTCTTTTGTGGTTTGCTACCCTTTCTCCCTAAGTAGAAGCTTGATCATTTGGAAACATAGTGTCAAGGTTTAACCTAGATTATCAAGCATCGATGAGACATTATTAAGGTGATCAAAATCATTACTTACATGTGCAACTACCTCCACAAATTTGGGTTCTTGTCTATGGCTTCAAACTATACTAGAATATTTTTGGATTTTATTATTTTCCCAATTTGGGTTGAATGAATGAAGAGGAAGAAGAAGAGGAAGAGGACAATGATAATGAAGAAGAAGAACTTGGTATTTTCCAAATCACTACTAGTCTTCTAGAAAAAGTCATCTAAGAAAGGGAGAATATGGAATGCTACTCTCTTCCTATGGAAGAAGAGTGTTGCAAATGGAAATAGTTTTACCATCTCGAGTGGGAATCGCACTACTAGGTTTACTCACTTATTAAAGGAGGATGAACTAATAGTGGATTTTTATTACATTTTGAGGTGCGGTGGTTGTTTAATGAGTATTGATGTGACTAAGCATTTTTATCAACTCTTACAATAAATTTTGACTTGTGTTTCTTCTTAGATAATGTGCATGTCTTTTCTAGTGTTTGTAAGAAAGAATTTTATGATTTGACCTTGCATAATTTGAAAGATTCTTTCTACGTGTTTCATTTTATTTCTTGCAATATATAATCTTGCTCTCGGGCTATCTCTTCAATGCAAGTCTCCTAAATTGGTAGATTCTCTTAGATTTCATGTAACACTACTTTAATCCAATCTTCTCTTACTCTAGAACATATCGAACATGAATTTTGAGTGATGAGGGAGGAAGACTAAGGGAGATGCAATTAGTGTTTCATTTTATTGTTTGTTGAATTGGTTGAAATCTTGAGCTTATTTGATAATCAAACATTGAGTTTGTCATTGATTTTCATGTGCCTCATGTTGTGATTGAAATATTTATTTCCTTTGTTTTTATATTTTTGAGTTTTGATGATGTTTCTAAGTGCAAATATCTATATGCGCGAAAAAAATAGCTACTCTATTTTTTGTATTTTTCCAAAATTTAAATGTTATCTAATTAACTACTTGTAGAAAATAAATTTTCACTAAATGAATGCAATTCTAAATAGTTTTCCCTAATGTAATTAATTATTTTCCTTGACTTTTCATTGTCTTGGTGAGATTCTATTCTATGAAAATGAATACAATGCAACTAATTTGAATTAAAATCTATTAAAAATAAGAAAATTTCTAAATCTAACTAAGAAAATATAATCAATTGTTACTTTTCCTAAGAAAAGAGATTTTCTATTTATCAATTAAATAAAAACATTCTTTTAAAAAACATCCAATTGAATAATAGAATAAATGTTGCATGTGTCATTAGGGAGTCTAGCTTCCTCCTACAATAGTGGGGTTTTCTTCATTGATGTCAAGGAGAAGGTAGGGATGTACATGGTCTAGAAAATTAGAGATTGCCTAGAAAGTAAGGAAAGGTTTGAAGCTTCTAAATAGAAAATGAAAAGGCACATAAAGTCTTGTATGATCATACGAATTCCAGTGGGGTTTGTACGTGCAAAGATAGCCTAGAACCTAAAGGGTGATTCTACCTTATGTAAGAGGAAGTGAATGAGAGACTAATGCAACATAAACTTCTATAATGTAGGGGTGGACAGTCTTCTTCCTTCCTATGGGAAGGGAAGTACTTATAGTAGAGAAGCTTCAAAAATTGGGGGGATTGGTTGGAAGTTCACTGGAGAGCTAATTACGACTAAAGAGTTGATTAAGAGTCAAGGGGAAAGGATAATCAATCAAGAAGAGCAAAGAATCAATTGAGAGTAGAAATAAGTCTCAATCATGAGCAAAAATGGTGGTATAATAGCCAAAGTTGAAGCAATCACGAGTCTCGAAAAATGATAGGGTCACCTCTTTCAAGGGTCTAGGTTACCCATTTTGCTAGGGTTGGTTGCTTGAGTGATCCTATGGTCTCTCAAGTGAGCCTTCAATTGAAGTTTGGAAAAAGGTCTTTGAGATGCATAAGTATATGGAGCTCAATTAGGGGGCTGAAAAAGACAACTAAGAAGTAAGGGGAAATTATAATCAAGTTAGATAAAGTTGAGATAAAGTGTAATTCATGTCACGTGGGTCATGAGCTAGACCCACCAAATCATCATTGAATGTCATGTCAACTTATACAATCTTGAGCACTTACAACTATCATTATTGATCTACCCAAGGATATGACATTGGAAAGGGTGGCATAGCCACAAATGGAGATTAGTCTGAATGAGATGGTTTTCCTTGAACAAATTTTGTGTACACTTATTATGTGTACTTGATTGTTGAACTATGAGAGATTTGTTTATTTGTGCCTATGCAATTAGTTTGTGTAAGGCTAATTTTTTGACAAGTAGGTAGAGGTTCAATGGGATCCATACCTTCTTTGTTGTCACCAACTCACTCTCATATAGCTAGGCTATTTGGTATTTGTCCCATAGGCAAGGTCATAAGTCTAGTTTTATTTGAGGGACTTATGTGCCATCACAAACTAGTTGGTTAACATGTGGCATTATTGTGTACAAGCACACTATATAAGTGTTAATATATTTGTGTAGAGGCCTTACACCTTAGAAAGTGTTTCTATTTATGGTTATATTTGATTATGGAGATAAATGGCATATATATTACCTATATTCAAATCCTTGGTCGAGGTATTATATCAATGTCATGTATACCTCTTGTGAAGTCACCTACACTAGTTAACTCTATTTTCTCCCTATGTGGTTCTTTTGCACAACCCTTTCCATGAAGGGTAAGGTCCCACTTAGTTTATGTGGTATAAAAGAAGTCTTGTTGGATCTATGGTTGGCATGAAAGCATCAATATAATATTCTCTCTCCATTCCTCTATAGTTTAAATTCTAACATCAACAATGTTACTCATGGTAAAATGGAAAAACCGTTAAATGATAAAATGGTAAATTTGTATTATCATTGATATTATGTGTATTATGATTTCAATACTTATAAGAGTACATATATACAACATTTGTTGTGATTTGACCCAATATATGCATTGCAAGTTGTTCACTATATGTTGATGTTGCATCTAGTGAATGAGACACATGAACATGTTTTCTTATGATGATATGTTATCCCCTTTGTTATTGCTCTTAATTTGTATATCTATTTTAATGTTGATATAATTAATTATTATATGTTATTATTCACATCTTCAAGTGTGGCTTTATGACTTCAAGAGCAAGATGTAATAATATTCCAAAAATATTGTATAAGACAAAATTATTTAATTTGTTAAATTGAGTTATAAAAATTATCAAATAATGTTTGATTTATTTGTTGTCTATGTTGAAATCCTATTTTTTGTGGTTTGATTTATTTGATTGAGTTTGAATATAATGATAACTATAGTAAATGAGATAAAATTAATTATTCATTATGACATAAATTAAACCTTAATGTAATCATAATTTGCTTTGAGACAGTAGAAAAGAAAAAATGTTAAATCTATAGCATTTTGATATACTTCCCCAATAGATTGGGTTGTGACACCTTCTTTAGATTTGGAAATATTTTTTTGATAAAAAAGATAGACAAAAAGATGTTTTTTCAATTATATTTCAACAATGATTTCATTATGTTTTTAGATTTTTACGAATAAATTTTAAATTTTGTTACATAAAGAAGCTATTTTCTATTAAGAAATTCATAAGAATTTACCTCTAAGAAAATTTAGAAAACTATTGGTAAAACCTTCCAAGAAAACCTATTGGAGTCTTAAGTTCTATGAAACAAATAACAGAATTTGATGTTAGAAAAAATAATTACCCCATTATTAAATTACTACTGCCTATTATAGAACTGGATGACTCTCTCTATATTATATAGAATGGGCTTTACTAGTCTTACTAAGAAAGTAATACTTTCCAACTATTATATTTAGTTGTAAAACCCCTTCGGCCTTACTATAACAGTAAATTGGCCTTTCCCATCCATACTTGTATATTTGCTTTTCACATTCTACGGGACATTGGAAACCATTGCCTTTTTCTCTAAACGACCGTAGAACTCTTGGCTTTGATAAATCTGATATACATGGCCTACTGGCCATACATTTCATTTCGGTTAAATATATATTTTACAAATTGATCTTTAATTCATAGCTTACCATAGCCATTCGATCTCAACTTGAAATCCTTGAGTGGCTTATTTGCATGAATATGAATAGGGTAGAAATGGGTATATAGGGGATATAGTGGAGCACCCTAACTTCGTATTTCTCAAAATCTTATGTGAAAATTTCAAATCACTCCTAATTTTGTACAGCAATTTATTTGGCAACTTAGGTGCCAAAATATATTTTGTTTTAGGGCCACATCAGCCTGCTTTTTGTTAAGGTATCCAAAAAGGCCCAAAAAAAAAGTGAGACCGATAATGGTGCACTAAGTCATGTTTTATTGGTGTGCTGATGTGGCATCACATGATTTGTCAGTTTGTGTACTTAATGGATAAAAAGTGTTTTACAATTGAATATTAAGGTGCTCCACTATAAGACCCACTGAGGACTACTTCTATCCCCAGTATTGGACCCTGCTCCATTATGGGCCCCTCTCCCCTACCAGCCTGCAACAAATTTTGAAAAAGCTGGGAACACGATTAGATCAAATTGTGATCCTTAACAATATAGATTGTCATACATATATGAAAAGGTTGTCTTGACTTTTAATATTGCCCAGTCAACTTATTGAGATCGGAATCAGTTTGGAATGATTGTAAATCTCAATTGTCACCTGTTGCTATATGAGTTGTGTGAACTTTGGTACGAGGTGATGGAAGTTTTGGTTAAGTCTAGATGAATTGTGCACTTAACAGCATGAGTTTTCCACAGTTCAGGATGAATTGTGTATTTAACAGCATGAATTTTCCACAATTCATGATGAATTGTGCACTAACAGCGGAAATTCATGATGAATTGTATACTTTAACAGTATGAATTTTCCACAGTTCATGATAAATTGTGCACTTAACAGCATGAATTTTCCACAAGTTCATGAGGTTAATGTGTATGAATTTATGGATTTCTGGATTTGACTTGTGCACTGTTATGTGTCATTGTTAGTTATGAAATGTAAAACAATCAGAAGGCAGATGAAATAAGAAATAATCAGAAGACATTGAAATCAGCTAATCTAGACATGGCCAGCAACCGCACAGCAGACAAATGAAATCAGAAAACATAAACTATTCACTATCAGCCAAATATTGTAGGCCTCTAGTCGCTGCCAATCCTTGAATAGAAAATTGACTTTGGCTTCAAAAGTGACATCCATAGGTTCAACAGAAGTAAACATTAAAAAACAAAAACAAAAAAGTCCCTGTAAATGTTAAACATAGGCTAAGAAATCGATATGTATTGCATTTATTTTGAAAACAAGTAAACATTCAAATGTTGAACTCTTCCTGATTCCATATTCCACTGTGCGTATAGAATGATGGAAACTGGTGGAAATGCATGCAGCTTATGGGGCCCTTACCTACTTCTCACATGCTTTTCAACATTTCACACCCAGTAGAATGATGCAATATGTTCTTAAGTCGCACACAGAGAGAGTTGTAGGGCCAATGTGCGATACTTCTTTGATATCGAGAACGAAAGCGAGATGGCACGGCACGAATAGTTTCATCAAGAGCTGCCGAAGTTCTCATTGACTGAGTTGAGCACCGCCGTAAAACGCTTCAGCGGACAAGATAAAAGGTTGGGCGAGGAGGCTTCAGATCTGTGTACAAAGGGGTTTTGTAGGAGTTGCGGAAGGTTGTGGCCGTAAAACAGATATCTCAAGTTGCAGAGTAGAGCATTGTCACCCGGCTATGGCACCGCAGCCTGGTGCAACTTTTAGCATGGTGTCACGGAAAGGGAAAATTCATTTGATCAATGACTTCATGCCCAATAGAAGTCTGGACAAGCACATTTTCACGGATTTCCATGTTCTTGACTGGAATCACGAATAGAACATTGCGTGTGGAGTAGCCTCAGCAATTGTTTATCTTAACGAGGATTGGGACCCACTATATCCTGAGCAGAGACGTCAAGTCCAACGATGTGATGTTGGATTCCAAATTCAGTGCAAAGCCAGGGGATTTTGGGCAGGCGTGGTTTGTGGGGCGCATCATCGAGGCTTCTTTCCAAATGACGGTAGTTGCAGGGACTTTGGGAGTGGAACTTGGTAGTTGAATGTGTTGGCATGTCCTCATGCGGCTGTTTAGTGTATTTTGGCTAGCAGTCATTGTTCAACATTTAGAGGAGCATTTTGTGGAGCTGGTGACCCAATATTATTTATTTTTCTTGCTTATAATTGAGCAGTCAATTTAAATTTAATTCTTTCAATTGTATAATAAATGAACAGCATTAATAATATCTCGTGCAAATAAAAAGTAGGGGGGAAAACTGCTGAGAAAAATTAGAGGCAAATGTTAAAAAAGAGGCAAAGAGATTTGTGCTGCCACATGGCATTTTTTTAATATGCAGCAGCTGCTTATTTTTTAGCCCTCCAATTTTTCCATAGCCTATTTTTAATTTTTAAGCAGTTGCTGCTCCACGAAAATAGGAAAAGATTCCAAAATATTTTATTCCCATAAACAAAAAGTAGACTTAAGCAGCAGCATGGGGAGAGGGGGTAAGCCCTCAGTCCAAGTTTTTCAGCTTTGGAGCGACCAGGAGCCTCCAAGACGCGTTCAACACCTAATGAGATGGAGAGATTGATGACAATTGAGTTGTGATGTTCTAATCTAGAGACCAAGGTGAGCCCTTCAGTGAGGCAGTTTATGAAGCTTTCGCTATTGAAGGCATCATTCGATATGATGCAGATTGTCTTGTATTGCACTTAGCACACTCGTAGCTGTGTTAAGTTCCACCACTTTGTATAGAATTTGTTTGGCGTCCCAACACACCCTCGTTATCTTTAGACGAATATTTGGGTGTGAATCATGGTCATTTCATAGATTTTATGATATTTTTTCGAATTAAACTTTGAAAATTCAGCCAGCAATCTGGTGATTAGATTCTTGCTCCTTATCCATATTAATTTCTATTTAATTTTAGGTTTATTTTGATGAAGTATAATTTTTTTTGGTTAAGTTCATTGATTTAGGCCAACACATTCTTCATTTATTGTGTCTATTATTCCATCCATTATCATACATTCATTATCCACTTCAATATTAGCACTTTCTTGTTCTAGGTCAATCTTGTGACATGTTGGTACAATCATGTACTACATATAATGGACATCTAGAACTCAAATTTTGTTCAATTCTATGTATTTTATAACAACTATTATAAGCCAACTTGATACACATTTTGTGTGATTGACTACCATATTAATAGTATTTAAAGACATTCAATATACATGATTTCATATCCAAAGAATCCAAGAATCATTTACCTATCCCAAACACTAAAAATTGTGATTTTTTCGAAATCCATAATAGCATTTAACAATGCTTTTGAATGCCAACTATACTTATATATCCTATACTTCAAGGAAAATCATTTTAGGATTCCTCTAATTTGAACCACTAAAAGAAACTGAAGTCCACGTAAGAAAAACCATCTAGGACATCTACATGTCTAAAATTACAATTGTCATATTCTTTCATGATTGTGAATCTGATCTAATCAAGAGTGACCTATTTTCAATGCTAGCAATCTTTACGCACAGAACAAATATTAGAAATAAGTGGAGGTGAAATAGATCGTAGCAAATCTACTAAGCTTCAAAACTTTTTGATCTGTCAGATCATTCTTGTGACCGGCAGGATTTATCATATAAAAGGGAGGTTTAACTTACAAAAGATTTGACAATTATTCTGTTTATAAAATTAGCATGTAAAAAAAATATTTTGTACTTAGTATTTTTACCTTTACAATCTTAAAGAAAATTAATCCTTAGATAACTTATTAAACTAGAGGTTAACTATAGTATTTCGCATTTTTTAAAGTACAGTCTAACTAAAAAAATTTGTCCTCAAAATGTTGTCTCAAGCCAAAATGATTAAAAAAAATGGTCAAATGGGGTTTAAGCCCAAAAACCTTAATCCCCAAAATATATCGTTTCACCCTATTAAAATAAAATTAACAATGTTAGGTTACTATCTCAATATTATATGCCTATGTCAATACGAACATTGCAATTGGTAATAGAATTCTCCTTTGTATCAGTAAGATATACAATTCACTTTTCAGTTATTTCAATGCCTGTTCTTGCTGATCCATCAGCATTTTGCCACGTTATTATGTGGATTGTGAATGCAATCTCTGTCATTACTTACACTTGCGTGAGTATAATTTTATATGCAATGAATTTTGATATTCGATATAAATATTTCATATTTCAGGAAATTAATGATTAGACTAAACCTGAACCATTAGAAAATCAGTTAATAAAGACATTAAGAAGTGAAATAAACCTTTTGTAACTCGATCAAGTAGTACTCATTGAGTTTTAAAGCAAATTGGGTGTCATCTGGTTTTATCATCTAAAAACAAAAGTGGCTGGCAATTTTTTACTTAACGCTGTAAGGAAATGTTTCCTTGCAGTGCTTAGTTTGGTTGTACAATCGTTACCATAATCCTTTTTGTAATCAAGTGCGCTACCCCTAAGCGATACAGTGGTTAAACTTATTTCGGTTGACATCATTACCATAGTTCTCATGTAATCAAGTGCTTTAGTTCTAGGACACACGCTAGCTGGATTTCTTTACCACCACATCCTTTTGCATCCAAGAACTTTGTGTGACCAATACACACAGCTTTAACCGATGACTTTCTCCTTACAGGTGGGTCAGAACCAACAAAACTACCCTTAAGGTGAGATATAGGCAAACCAAAGCTAAGGTAATCACGTGTAACTCCAGTAAACATCAATGAAGTTATCGATACCATGTCTCACAACTTCATTAAATTTATAATAGGTATTCTAGACTTCAATTAATATCCTTGACATTATACATATCAAATATCAAAACTTCAATAAGTGTCTAATAGGTATATCATGCATCTACGTCCTTCATCATTTTGTCACATAAAAAGAGACAAAAACGTACAAACTCCCACACAAAACAGTAAACCAGTTCTCCCAACACAAAGGAACTCCAAAAACTGATTTGCATTTTGACAATCATAAACACCTTCAGAAATTTATTTTAAATGATCTAGACTCCCTTGCATATCACAAGGATTACAAGATCCTTCATATTATAGAAAGGAAGAAATTCTAAGCCAAAAGTCTATGGATCTCCACCAAACAAAAATCCTAAAATGCTACCTACATGCATGGCAAGTAATATTAGAATAAGCATTCAAGCATGAGTTCTCTATGTGAATGCATATTTTTATGAAGATGGTTGGGATTGAGGCTCCTTTAGGAAAGTTCTTATTCCAAAGGCAACACCCACAATCAGCAAGGGTACTAGAAATTGAAGCAATTTCATGAATGCGCCAGGCTCGTCATCCTTGACAATAGAAGCTGGAATTTCTTTGAAAGAAGCACTTTCTTGCTTTGCAGTAGTAGTTGCCACTTTCTTGATAGGAGCAGCATCACTTTTAAAACCATCAAGAACTCCAACTAGATAAGTATCCATCAATTCTTTTGCTGCTTGACTGTGGCCTACATCGTCAAAATCTTGAGTTGCATCTCTTCCTGGTAAACCATCACAGACAAAACCATCAAAATCCCCACCACAATTGAAGATAAACGGAAAACCATTAAGCTTTAACTGAGTCTAGGATTGATCACATGCATGTGTAGCATGCAATTGGTTTTTTTACCTGTACTATGTGTAATTGTGTAAAAAAAATGAACATGGGAAGCTGGAAAGACAAGTCATGAAACTGATTAAATCCCAACTTACTACACAAATACAGTCTGCGATTGTCTTTGGGGAAAAGAAAAAATATTGCGAATCTGACTAAGAAATATATTGGATTGAATTGATGACCATTGTAACTAACAAATGATGAATTGTTTCAATGAATAGTTTGGCATGAGTTTTCCACAGTCAGTGTAGTATTGTAATATGACAGCTTCTGGATTCAGCTGTATATGTTTCTTATTTGAGGTTTCAGATCACACTCAGTGATGATCCATCATCAGGATGATGGATCACTGAGTATGATCTGAAACATCAAATGAAAAACACATATATGAATCCAAAAGACTGTTGTCGTTGGGGAAAATAAAAAATATTGCAAATCCTAATAAGAAGTCTATTGGGTTGAATTTATGGCCATTGTAATTAAGTAGTAAGTACTAACAAATGATGAACTCTTTCAATGCATAGTTGGCATGAGCTTTCCACAGGTAATAAGATAGCTTTTGGATTCAGCTGTGTATGTTTTCCATTCGACATTTTAGATCACTGATCCATCATTGAATGTAAAACATACACATCTGAATCCAGAAGCTATCTCATTACAATGTTTCAATGCAGACTCAAGCAGACAGGGCCAGGTTGAAAATACACACAAGAAATTTATGAACGGTGGTCGTTATATGGATATATACAAAACAGTCCATTGATCCCCCAAGGTCATAGCTGCCTATAACCAGTTCACAAAATATGGTCCTTTACAACCATGTACAGCACCCAGGACTACAATCATGACTAATGCTTAACAGAACCCATACTATATAGACAATCATAGACACAGAAATTCGAGAAATATCGGTTCACTAATCTCTCTTGTTGATGAAGATAAAAACATGTAAGCATAAACAAGAGTTCATGATCGTGGCGGATTTAAAACATCATTTAGCTTTTTAAATAGAGGCAATAATAAAAAACAAATTATTTGAATTTTGAATCATGACAAGCCATATACTAAAATAGAGCCCAAGACAATGATACCCATCTAAACAAAAACAAAAACAAAAAAAGAACAATGCAGTCCTCGCTCAATATTCTACCCCGTACGGAATATGTAAACTACCCAGATTGATTTTATGACTCGGTAAACCACCACTTCATAAGTTATTGAGACCTCTGTTTCTCACACTCTTGTTAAGGTTACCCTGAGTGAGCTATGCTGTTCATGTCTAGGAAATATAGGAGGGTACTATGAGTGCGGCCTTGACCATATTAGGCATCCAAGCCCCCGTTGTGTAACATGTGGTGACTTCAATATAGTTGCTTTCATTCTCTCCACTAGGCTACAGTTCAGTGATTGAGACTCTCCATTATAGTTACTTTCATTCTCTCCACTAGGTTACACTTCCCGAACGGAGACTAATCCAACAATTCATTGAAAAGCAACATTAAAACGACCTATACAAGTAATTTAAGCCCTTGGCTTAATGAAGAATGGTAGAAGATTGCTAGGATATTCCAAGGAATAATATAAATTACAATAGTAACAAAGATTTGAAAAGCAACATTAAAACGACCTATACAGGTGATTTAAGCCCTTGGCTTAATAAAGAATGGTAGAAGATTACTAGGATATTCCAAGGAATAATATAAATTACAATAGTAACAAAGATTCAGGGCATCACAATTACATGGTTATGTATGGTAGTATACAGAATCTCAACAACTGCTAACGAGGAGGGAAATCTGCCCCGTGTATTCTTCCGATTGACCTCTTTGCCAAAAATAGCATGGTCATATAACAGCTTACAACTAGGAAACAACTTTAACAAAAGAAAACCCAGCGTGTTCCAGACCTTTGTCCTTTGGTTGAGAGACCCTCTGTTCTCAGGATTGAAGACCTATTCTGTAGGTCACTAAGTGAATATAAATTACAATAGTAACAAGGATTTGAAAAGCAACATTAAAACGACCTATACAGGATTTAAGCCCTTGGCTTAATGAAGAATGGTAGAGGATTACTAGGATATTCTAAGGAATAATATAAATTACAATAGTAACAAAGATTCAGGCCATCCCAATCACATGGTTATGTATGGCAGTATACAGAATCTCAACTACCACTGCTAACAAGGAGGGAAATCTGCCGCGTGTATTCATCCAATTGACCTCTTTGCCAGAAATAGCATGGTCATATAACAGCTTACAACTAGGAAACAACTTTTAACAAAAGAAAACCCAGCGTGTTTCAGAGCTTTTTCCTGTGGGTGGGAGACCCTCTGTTCTCAGGATTGAAGACCTATTTTGTAGGTCATCAAGTAGATTTGTTAGTAAAATCAGATTAAACATAGTTCAAACCCCTTATGTATCTCAGCGCTCACCATAAGAGGCAAAAACTTCACAAGCTTCAAACTCGGTACAATTATTGCAGACCCACTAGCCATTACATCAAGCTCACAAACACCCACCGTGAACAAAAGGACCGCTTATTCATCAAACATACTATGAACTGAAAAAGGCGGCTCAGCTCCTCACCTGAAGCCTCCACGAGAACCTCCTCCCCACCTGGATGCTCTTCCAGAAACTTCGTCACATCATATACCTGCCATCCCAGATAAAAATTCTTAGGTTTGCCTTCCAAAGGCCAATTGTTAAAGGATTCGACTGACAACCCAGATCATCAAACTACACACTCTGAAAAATAAATTCATAAAACCCCTTTTAAAAACATTTACACCCACAACGATCTATTGAATCTGCACATGCTTTTTCACTTGAAATTAACATATATTTTTTTAATTTCAAAGTAATTACCTTTCCCCCAATGACAAACCAGCAGTCCTCCTTGGTTTTGTGAGCAGAGACCTGCTTCAATGTAAACACCTTCAATCCCTCCATTGCTATTTTCCTGTTAAAGAAACACAAGAACTGTGATTCAAAGCAAACAAGAAGAGACTGATTTTCAGAGGAACAGACGCAAAGGTAATCACGGAATTCGTGTTATAATTACGGAAGCATAAATACTTGTGTGAATGGCCCTGCTGTGTGCCACAACTACTCTTCAAGACACCTAATTATATTGCTCTACCTTTCAATACCGCCCTTGCTAGTAGACAAAGCGGACTATCTTGCAAAATATTCCTTAGTCTAATTTCCATGGGTTGAATGAATGAATGAATGAATGGTTTTTAATGACGTCCACGAGACCATCAGTCTATGGGACCAAGCACCGAAACTTTAACCATTTTCAAGTTCTTTTCCATGTCAGCCCTTCTATTGTAGATCTTGATCAGAAAGCTAGCAATCTTGAGGAGCCTAGCTTCCCTAAAAAGTTCATTTAGATTATCCACCTTCAAAATGTCTTCATATTGGATACGGATATCATCATAAGCAGCACACTCAATCATGAAGTGCCATTCAGTCTCGACAGTCCCTTTGTTGCAAAAAATACAAGTTCGTTGTTCCCAAGCCTCCTTGGGGACAGCCCACCTACCTGTCTCGCATCTAAGATGGTGTGACCCGGTTCTTAATTGAGCGATCAAAAGCCTAGCCTTGCCTTTAATTGTAACCTTTAGATAGTCTTTCTCATCATGCTCCCACGTGGGGTTGAATTCCTGGATATAATGAGACTTTTTACGGCCAACCTGCTTAGTCCACATAGTAGACCTAAACTTTTCTAGCACAAACTTTTTTATCTCAGCATTAGTGTTGGGGCACTCATGTAGTTTAATGTTCCATTTGTTCAACCACTTGCTATTTTGCTTCATCCAAGTCTTCTTTCTACGGTTTATCTCAGCATTAGTGTTGGGGTTGAATGGAAAGCTCCTCTCATTAGGTAAATGTGTTAGATGGATGTCTTATCTCATTTTAAATCTCTAAAATGTTTTAAATTGTTCAAAGTGACAATTTGATTTTCTTATTGTGCAAGATGATTGCAACGTCTGCAGCCGTCAGATTTTTTTCCATTATTTTTTTCACCGTTTTCTCTGTTTTTGTTTTTTCCGCCTCTGCTGGGATCTGGAAGGATCTGGAATATCCTTCGAGCAATTTGACTTTAGTAAATGCCCGTCTACGTAGGCACGATTTCTACTTCTATTTGTAAATAATAATTTATTTTTTTCTACGTAAATTAATATCTTGATCCACACTCGTAATTTTTTTTATTTAAAAAAAATTATGTTTAATGGTGAGGTCAGGAGAATAATGGTGCGTCTTAATTTTATTGATTTACATGGTATACGATGGTAATTTTTTAATATTTTAACAAGTTTCATTTATTTAATGTTTTAAATGGTAGTGTGTTTAAAGGTTGGAAGAATGTCCTACTCAACTCTTCCCAAAGTCCTTTTGCTGATAAAACTCTCCCTCGACCTCAAATCATGAACTCAATCTTTGGTACTGAAATCTCTCCCCTGGATTCCACCATTGATAGAATAGTTTCTTCTATGGAGAACTCTATAGTGGGCAAATTTTTCTCCTTCTGCCCAACTGTCGAAATGGTTCGAAGATAGACTACAGCCAAATGGCGCATAAAAGGCAATGTTGAAGTGTGCACCATGGCTAGAGGGTTGTTTCTCTTTAAATTTACTACTCCTTAAGATTTACTCTTTATTCTATCTTCAGGTCCTTGGGTTTATGAGAAGCATGGTCTATCTCTCTGTAAGTGGAAACCTAGCTTTGATCCTGTCATTGACCTTAACAAATCTACTCATGTTTGGGTTTGATTGTCGGGTTTGTCGTTAGAATATTGGGACGAGTCTGTTTTTCAAAGTATTGGTGATTTGATGGGTCACTTCATTACATCCGACATCATCACCAAAATGAGGTCTAAGTTAGTCTTTGCATGCTTCTGTGTCAATATCAATATTAATAAGTGTAGAAATTTAAAAATGTCTTGATGGATCACATTGACTAACATCATTTCATCCTAAAACCCTTCCTCTTTTCGCTTAATTGATTAAATTATCCTAGCAAGTTAATTGCCTCATTTTCATCTATTAATCTAATCGACCTAGTTAGGTTAATTCATCCCCTTTCATGCTAACATTTCGTCCTATTAAATTGAATAAATCAAATTATGTAATTTAATCCCTAAAGTCCTCTTATTTAATTAAATAACCATATCACTTCCCTTTTTTATTAAATTAATTAATTATTTAATGAATATCCTAATTTCCCTAATTTGCATAATTGAAACTCTATTTAATTATCAAATTACTAATAAATTTAATTCCCCCCACTTGCAAGGGAATATTCCTCTGCACAATCCTCCAAATAGAATATTCCTTCCCCTTTTGGACATTAAAACTTTGTTTTAATTTCCTAAATATCTATTTCCCTCAACTATGAGAATATTCTTTTTCTTCACTCAATTCAAAAAAATGAATATTCTTCCATATAACAGGCTCACAAGACTTCATGTGCAAGTTAACTTACAAGACTTCTTGTGCAAGTTTTGAAAGTGTGTTTGTTTGGATGAATGTGAGCCCTTGATTAAATATCATCTAACCCTTGATGAGAATCCATGATCCATGTTTCATCTTTCATCCATCTTTGACCATTGATTAGCTTTTTCAATCTTAACCCTTCATTTCTCATTTGTTTATCTATAAATAGGTTACTATTTGGAGACAAATAGATCCATCTTTTAACATCAAACCTATGCTATTAAAATCACTCTTACTTGCACTCACATTTAGCATAATTTTAGTTTATTTTAATTGCACCATATTAGCTTAGCTTCCATTAATGGATTCCATGATAATATAAATGCATCTATTTAGTATTGTGTAATTAGGGTTTGAATCTTTTTTAGCTTAAACCTCATTTAGAGTAGATTTGCATATACCCATATCAATCATCTTAGTATACATCATGTGAAAATAACTTACATCATGTTCATTTAGCTTTAAATCATGTTTCATCACACATCTTTCATTGGTTTTGTCAATTCTCTTCAATAGAATCGATCGAAACAAGCTCATTATCCAAGGGATTGGGAAAGGGTTGTCATTCCACATCAATGCGACACCACTCCCCCAATAGGATAAGTTTCAATGTCTTAGATTAGAGGTTTGTCAAGTTTTCATGATTTAGAATGTTAGTTTTAATGGCTTCTTTGTCTTTGTTTATAGTGAATGATCTTATTGGGATTGATGCTTAGTGGGTTAAATATGCCTCAAATTCATATGGATCAGGTGTAATTAACCTATACTATGTCATTGGTCACAAGAAGACTCTACCTAACTCAGTGACTTTGAGTTCTAAGTTTGGTTCATGAAACCAACAAGTTTGTTATGAAAATGGTGTCGTTTATTGTCAAAAATGTTCCAAACCAAGACACCATACCTTTGACTGCAAATCCTTTGTGAATAGCTTTCAAAAACCCATTAAGGATTATTCCCCTGTGGATGAAATCACAACCAACTATCCTTTCAAATATGAGATTTTAAATATTATGGATTCCCTAGCCAGATCTATGCCTTGTGAGGACCTTGTCACAAACCTCATTGTGACCTCACCTAGCAAACCTTTTGATAACCCTCTATTGACCAGGACTCCCTCAAAAAACCTATCATGTGACCCAATTGCCACAACTTGTAAGGAGGTTGAAAAACCCTTAGACCTACCTAACCTCCTAGTTACGCATGAACTGATTAGAGATCTAGAAGAAGGTGAAATACCTAAAGTTGTGATGGACAGAGAAGCCTCTGAAACCCATGTGACAAACACAATTGTTGAATCTCAGACTAATAATCAAACCAATGAAGAGGATGGATGGTTAACCCCAAAGAAGGGTAAACAAAGAAAGGCGGATGTTGGTGTTGAAACCAAACCTAGCAAACACAATCAGAGGCAAACCAAAAACAGTGAAACAACCAAGGAAATAACTATTGGAAAATAGAGGATGTTGGAAGCATCCTCAAAGAAGATGTCAAAATGAAAGTTTTTTCCTGGAATATAAGAGGACTCAACAACCCTCATAAACAACTGGCCCTAAAAAATTATGTTTGGGAGCACAAGCTTGATATACTTTTACTACAAAAAGTGAAAATGAAAAAACAAACTTTGAACTCATTGCTAAGAATATTTGGCCTAATGCTCACTTTTCTTTTTGTGATGTTGATGGGGCCTCAAGTTGCCTTGTTATGTGTAATCCAAATAGAATAGGTGGTTACGAACTTTTCCAAACTAAGAATAGCTTGGGATTTCAATTCACCCATGTTGGGTCTACTTGGTTTCTAATCAATATTTATGCCCCCAATGTGAGGAATGCTAGGAAATCTCTTTGGCTTGAAGTTACAGATTGAATCCTGAATAATAAAGAGGCCCATTGGCTACTTGCAGTGGACTTTAACTCTCTTTTATACCCCTCTGAAAAGTGTGGGGCTCGTATGGATTATTTTGATAGTATGGCTAAGTTGGTAGATCTTTTAAGTACTATCAGGCATGTGGATATGGATTTACAGGTTCAAAACTATACTTGGACCAATAGGAGATTGGGAGATAACCTTATTTAGGTTAGACTTGACCGTTTCCTTTTCTCCCTTAACTGGTCTGCTCTCCTTAGCTCCAACTTGTTGGCTCTCCCTCAGACTGTTTCTGACCATTGACTCTTTCCTACTCATCTTGAATGAACATTCTACTATTGGTCCCTTTCCCTTCCATTATGAGAGCATGTGGAGCTCCCACTCAAAATTTAGAAATAAAATTGTTGGCTGGTGGAATGTCCCTATTCATGGCTCTCCCATGTTTAATTTTTTTCAAAATCTCACGTTTATCAAAAATATGGTAAAAGGCTGAAACAAGTGGGTTTTGGGGATGTCTTCTACCAGAAAAGATATCTCTCTATTAAGCTTAAAGAGGGACAAACTAGAATGGAAAATGGAGATGTTAGTGAGCAGACTTTCCAAGAAGAGAAGGGTTACTGCACTGAATGGGACAAATTTTGAAAAAATAAGAAGTATTTTGGAAACAAAATTCTAGAATTCAATGGTTGAAATAAGGAGACCATAACCCTTTGTAAGGAAATTTATGGCATCTCAGAGAAATCTCCAAGAACAGTAGTTCCTTTGGTAACTTTAATTTCAATTAGATTACCTCAAAGACACAAACAACTATGTCCTAAAGCAAAAACAGACACAGTTCATTTCCCACATTAATCCTTCTGAGAGAAGCACATGTAAATTCAACATCATGCAATAACAGATTCTAGAAACAAAACCATTAACAGATGAAAGATAAGACAGAAAACCAGAACACACAGACTTACGTGGGGAAAAACCCTTTCGGGTAAAAAACCCCACACTCCAAAGATCGAGCCATTGTATTATTCAACAACTGAAGGTTACAATACAACTCAGGCTCATAGCCTTTTCAGAGATTACATCTTGTTCATTCTGGATACAATCTGGTAACCAACTCTCCCTCTGTACATTTCCTGATCAACCTCTCAAACCAAACAATCTTTGTACTGTTGCAATACCCTCACACAGTATACAGTACAAATCAACATGAGAGATCAACCATGGCATTTTATCCTTGATCAGGAGAGAATTCGACAGCATAACCCTGCCCCTCACTTCCTCTATTTTGGCCTCATGGCCTCGGCCTTCCAGCCAACCACTCAACCCTCACTCTATCGGTCACCTGTATCGGACAATCTAACCGAGCATCATCTTCTATTCCAGGCTATATTCATTTTGTTTCTGTCTGTCGAGCTTCCTCTTAGAACTGCCACAACGAACTATCTTCCAACGGTTCCCATTCGGCTTCTCTGATTGGTCAACTACAAGCCATATCGGATAGTCTTCACATGGTCAAAAAGCTTCAACTTTGTTGGCATGTCGATGAGACACTAACCGTGTCTCCCCAATGCCCAAAGGCTTCATTGTTGATATCAGCGTAGGTTCCAACAGTCGGCAAAATGATATAACGAATGCCATGAGTCATACCGAATCCATCGACATTCATTCCATTCCTATCAGCAAGAGTTTCCTCATCGACAAGACTCATATCACTATTCACCAGTCACACCGACCTCAACATTGCTATCGGCAAGACTTACCGCTCACCAAAAGGTTACACCGAGACTTCTTAAGTTACATCGAAGCATCCAAACAGTTGGTGAGACTTATCGCTATCGCCAAGATATCACACAAAGGTCTCAAGTCATACCGACAATAGACTTCCTCATCGCTAAGACAAATGTCCATCGTTGAGACTTTACTCTGAGGTCTTTATGTTACAACGAGCACCGAACGGTCGGCAAGACATTCGTCTTTTGCCAAGAGGTTTCACCAAGCTCTTCTTATGTTACTTTGGAGCCATACTACTATCGGTAAGACCCCACGAGTCGCCAAGACTTCATAACGATCGCCTTGAGCTACTCCGATTGAATACCGTTGGTGAGACACACCAACTATTGCCAAGAGGTCTTCTCGAGTGTTCAAGTCACCCCGATGTCTCCAAGATAAAGTTGTCGGCAAGACATCCATATCAGTAAGTCTTCTTACCGAACACCCTAGACTCTCCCTAAAGACTTCAATAGAAAACATTGTTGTCGAGACAATTATATCGCTGAGAGCTCATAGTGAACATCCAAGACTCTCCCCGATATCCGATAGAATGGCTTGTCGGCCAGATGTCTCCACGCGGTAAGAGGTAACACCGAACGCCACATGTCACACCGAAGACTCCAATGTGTAACCGTTTGGAAAGACTTATGCAAGGTCACAGCGACCTGAATAATTTCAACAAGGTTTCAACTGCTAGTCGGCGAGACATGTCACCAGTCTCAGCGACCATGCTTTCTCAGAGGTTTCAGCCTATGAGATTGAGGCAACAATTCCAACACCCTTCCTTCTTTCACATCTTTGCTCTCAAACATGGGAAAAGGAACCAAATAAAGAAGTTGAAAGATGATTTGGGAGTGGAAGCCACTATTCCTGCTTAGATTGGTTAGTTGGCCTCTGGATATTTTCAACAAGCCTTTTCTAAGCATGTTGTGATTCCTAACTTTGTTTTTGATGACCAATTATTGGAATCCATTCCCCCTACTTTAACTAACTTAGATAATGTTGCTATTTTTAGGTCTTTCAATCCTATGGAAGTCAGACTGGTAGCTTTCAACATGGGAGCTTTCAAGGCCCCTGGATTGAATGGTTTTCCTTCAACTTTCTTTTAGGAGTATTTGAAGATTATGGGAGAGGACTTATTTCTTGCTGCCAAAGACTTTTTCAGGTTGGATAAACTCCTAAAACAATTAAACCATACCTTTTTTCCCTTATTCTAAAAAATGAAGACCCCCAAACCATGAATAACTTTAGGCCCATCAACTTGTGTAACACCATTTATAAGATCTTCTCTAAAATCCTAGTCAACTACCTGGAACCTTTTCTTAAAAAATGATTAGCCCATGCCAAAAAGGTTTTGTCCCAAGTCACCACATTATGGATGTTTCCATTTCTACACATGAAATCCTTCACTCAATGGATAGATGTAACTGTGTTGGTATGGATTTCAAACTTGACATTTTCAAAGCTTATGAAAAATTTCTATGGAGTTTTCTTCTTAAAGTGTTAGCTAGGTTTGGCTTCAATAAGTCTGTTGTGAATCTCATTTCTGAATGCATTTCTATGATCAAGTACTCTGTTTTGGTTAATGGGGTTCCTCATGGTTTCTTCAATGTTGGTAAAGGGATTAGAAATGGAGATCCCCTTTCCCCCTACCTCTTTATTATGGTTTTTGATGTCTTAAGATGAAATGTTTCAAGAATGTTAATGGATGGTACTATTAAAGGATTCAAACCCGCAACTTCCCTTGAACCATCGATTATTCAACAATTTGTGGATGATACCATCCTCTTTGGGAAAGCTTCGATAGTGGAAGCTAGAAAATAAAAAAATTGTCTAAAAAATTATGCCTCAAACCCAAGTCAATGCGTAAACTACAATAAGAGCATGATCTACTTCTTCAACAACACACAAGCCCTTCAGGATAGAGTGACTGATGTGCTAGGTTGTAAGAGTGCTTCCCTTCCTTCTGTGTACCTTACCCTCCCCCTCACTATTAAGGAAGTCACCCCTAGCTTTTGGAACTCAATTCTTGAAAGAATGTAGAGGAAATTGCTTGGATGGAAAGGCTCTATCTTAGTTATGCTAGTAAATTGCAGCTCTTAGTTGTTGCTTTTCAAGGGATCTCGGTGTATTTTCTTTCTATTTTTAAAATACCTAGATATATTGCTGATAAATTTGAAAGAATACAAAGGAATTTTTTCTGGTTTGGTATGAAGGAAAAGAAGAAATTGGCCTTGTTAAGTTGGGATACTATTTGTCTTCCTAAATCTAGTGGTGTTTTTGGTATGAGAAGAATCCAACCTTCTAACAAATCCCTTCTTCCAAAGGTTGGTTGGGATTTGCTGAGGAACAGGAAGGACCGGTGCACAGTTCTAAATGTGAAGTATCTCAACAACACCCCCCTGATCAGATGTCTCTTGGATGACCATCCTAGTGGCTCCTTAATTTGGAACAACCTATGCAGGATCAAAAAGTTGTTGTACTCTGGGTTGAGATGGAAACTTGGTAATAGTCGAAACAAAATTAAGTTTTAGGAGGAGCATTGGCTACTTGAAATACCCCTTAATCAATCTGAATTTAGGAATTTAATGGGCCCAGCCTCAATGCTTTTTGGAAAAAATGTGAGAGACTACTTGTGTGGGTCGCATGGTTCCATGAAGTGGAAGATGTTAGATAGTTGCTACCCTCACTCCCAAAAGTTAAGGCTTCATGCTAAAACTATTTGGGACACTCTCTCTCTAACTAGAATACCCATTTCAGTTCAGGATGATGAATTCTACTGGACCAGGGAAAGCAAGAGTAATATCTTAGTTAAGTTTGCTTACAGTTTGTTGTCTTTGCAAGGAGCTTAGAATCGTATTTGGAAACATGTTTGGAACAAGCAACTTACACCAAAAATAATTTTCTTTTGGGGACGGTGAGTCATAAAAGAATTCTCACACAAGACAACCTTAGAAAAGGTATTTCAAATCCCTAACAGATGTATGTTATGTAAAAATGAAGATGAGTTTGTTCCTCACCTATTATTCCATTATCTTTTTACTACTGAAGTTTGAGAGTCGGCCTTCCAAAGGTTGGGTATCCATTGGACTATGAATGTCGATCTTCAAAGCTTTGTTGATAATTGGCTTTATCCCTATCAACACCCTCTACCTAAAGAAATTTGGCGACAAGTCCCTCCCATTATATGTTGGTGTCTATGGAAAGAAAGGAATAATAGGATATTCAAAAATGTGGAAAAAATCCCAAAGGAGAAATTTGGTATTGGCTATAGACTTATTACAAAGAATGCATCCTTGTTTGTATGGAAACCTCTAGACAAACCTCAATCTATCTTGGAAATCACTATGGTTAAATCCTAGAACAAGAATTTGGATCTCAACTCCTTTCACAACTTAAAAGCCTTGGATAGGCTTAACACTATCTGGAAACACCCTCCTAATGGTTGGCACAAACTTAATTTTTATGGTGTTGTGAAAGGAAATCCTGGCTTGGCTAGCATTGGGGGCATCATCAGAGATCATAATGGCATAATGATGGTTAGTTTGCTGGTGTATAGGGATATAAACCTCTATGACAATAGAGGAAAGATTGCTTCTGAGTGGAGTCAAAATTGTTGTTAAGCTTGGCATAAAAAATCTACACATTGACAAAGACTCCAAATCTGTGATTGACTCCATCATCAACAATTACTATCGAGGGTGGAACATCAAGGATATTTTGTTTTATATATAGTTCTTACTCAACAAAATTGAAAGGAGGAAATTAACCCACACCTTTTGTGAAGGCAATAAAGTGGCCAACTCCTTGGCCAATTTGGGTTCTTCCTGGGAATCATCAAAATGTTGGAGGAATGTGGTGGCCCTCCCTTTGAATGTCCAAGGATTTATCCTTGAGGAGCAAAAGAAAATTAGGTGTTTATGATGAAGACTAAGATCTCCTTCGTGGACTGGACTACATGTCTTTTCACCCTTGGTTTAGGTATGATGTGGAAAATGTTTGATGAGATGGATGGGTATGTGCGAGTGACTGGGATATGGTTGGGATTGTTTGTTCTACCCAACTGGATTTCGCATGAGTTTTATGTGTTGTCTTGTCATTTGTACAAGGCTCCTTCCAATAATATGAGCTTTTTTTATTTTGAATGTGCAGGTGGCTAAAATATTTCTCAAACCTTTGCTTAATTATGGGTCAATATTTAATGCTTCCCATGTCATGATGGACTTTCACCCTGTCTCAAAGTAATTCATCAATGCTTCCAATGGCTCCACAAGCCTAATACTTTTCGAAATGCCTATTGGTACGTGGGAAAATCTTATCACTTTAATTAGGCAAGATATACATATTTTTACAATGGTTATCCCTTTGATAATTTTTCTATGTACATTGCCCTTTTGCATTTTCAAAAAAACCCATATTGCCTTTCCTTGTGACCGTTCAACATTCTTTGTGTGTGAATATGGGGGGCGAACATGTGAGAACTAAATTAGGTTCTTGCGAGGAATTTCATCGTGACGCTCTTATTTGACATATTTACGTGGAAGGTGGTATTGCACTTTTAATGGAGTTTAAAAGGGTACGATGATAAATTTTAGCTTAGTTTGCTCACAAATGGTGTGATAGAAGGGTCATGGTGGGAGTGATTTCCTTTAATATCAATGAAGAGGTGATTGCCAAAGCTACGAGGCTTTCATGTTCAAGACAAAAGCTTAAAAAACACATTAAAGTGCAAGACATGGAGAGTCTACAAACTTTCTTCAAGGAGAATGAACAATCTACGAAACTCCATGGAAGTTTCGATCAGAGCAAGCTTCTTGCACCATGGGATCAGGTGTGCCTCATTTTAATGAAATATATCACCTTAGAAGTTTGGTTTAAATTCTTTTATTTCTATCATTTATTGTTGTTGAAACATTTCTACCATAGGATGCTTATTAGTTTTCCTTTTTTCCTACTTTCGTCCCTTGAAAGATCAGTTAAGTAAACCATGGAACTCATAGCTAAGAACCCTGATAAACTACCCCCTCTACCCTTACATCAAGGGCTTATCCTTTGTATTTATCATTTTCACCTTGCTCTATGCCCTCTAAAACCTGTTTCTGCTATTAGAATTGAGGAACCTAAGCCTTTTGATCCGTCCCCTTCAAAACCGTCCCCAGGTGTCTCTATTGGTGCTAAAAGGAAGCTCCCTCTCACTACCAACCAACCTCTTGAAGACTCCAAACCTAAGCCTCCTCCTAAAAGGAAGAAGGGTAGTGTAGGTGTAGGCCAATCAAAGGCCACCGCTAGGCTTTGCGAACTAAAGAATACCCCCACCAAGAAAGGGGGAAAATACATGTCAAAGCCAAGCCTAAACCAAAAAAAGGACAAAATGGCATCACCTTTCATGTTGAGGAGCCTCCCACGAATAATGATGAGGATGAATCTGCATCCAAAGACTTTGAAGAGGATATTGTGGTGGCCGCGAGTGTTGATACAAGGGTGGAATAGACTAGTGTTCAAAGATCGAATAGGTTGGCTAAAGATATGTCGTAGGTCCTAGTGGATGACATATCTAGCAACTTGGAGTAGGAAAAAGGTCGAGATGACAAAAAACATGACACGGTCAAGGAAGTCAAGGAGTACATGGAAGGACCTAGTCACTTCTTAGAGCTAAATCAGATGATTCTGGAGGAGTCCACACTAGATTCCTCCAATCATCAGGCTCAGGTGGAGGAGACCAACAAGTTAGAAGTTGTGAAGGAAGAAGACCCCCAACAACTTGATAGCGTGTGTCAACAAATTGGAAAGGAGGCTTACGAGACTAACCAGGTTCATAATCAAAGTCATTCATCACTCGGTTGTCACTCTTTCAGTGGTGTTGAAGGATGAGGTTAACAAGAAGGTTGTTGATTCTGATCCCAACAATAGTTTGGTTGGGGATGATGTGTGGAAATTCCTCATGGAGGAATGATAGGGTATTTCTAAGCGATAGGGGGTTTCCTATCTATTTTTGGATGGGTTGTTATTTTACTGTTGTTTTGTTTTCTCTATGTCTAGACTTTATGTTGTAACTAGTTATTTTTGTCTTTTTTGATCTAAACTCTAGCCCTTTGAGCTTTTCATGTTAAGTGTATTACATTCTGTAAATGCAATTTATTTTATCAAAAACATTAATAATAATATATTTTTATGTGTGTGTATGTGTCTGTGTATTTGTTATAGTTATTTATAATATATACTTATCTAATATATTATATAATGTTATATGATATGTGTGACCAACAGATTAGTATGGGATGACTACACTTGATCCATGAGGATATGAAGTATATTCACACCACTAAACATCAATCCAATGGAGATCATTCAAACAAACACTAAACTAGGAATTCACTAAAACTGACATATTAAACTATGAAAGCTTCAAAACACCTACTCTAATCCATTGAAACTTATCTTCTTGGGGGGAGTGGTGTTGCGTTGATGTGGAACGACAACCCTTTTTCCAATCCTTGGGATAATAAGCTTGTTTCAATCAATTTTATTGAAGAAAACTGATGAAACCATTGTGAGATGTGTGTTAAAACATGATTTAAAGCCAAATGATCCCGATGCAAGCTATGTTAACATGATTTTATGCTAAGATGATCAAGATATGTGAATGCAAAGATAATCTAAATGAATTATAAGCTAAAAGATTCAAACCCTAATTAATAAACAAGCAATGTGAATGCATCTATGTTACCATGGAATCCATTAATGGAAGCTAAGCTAATTAATGCAAGTAATTAAGCTAAAATGATACTAAATAAATGCTAAATATGAGTGTGAGTGTGAGTGATTTCAACAGCATGAGTTTTCTTTGAAAAAGATGGATCCATTTGTCTCCAAATAGTGACCTATTTATAGGAAAGAAAATGAGAAATGAAAGGCTGAGATTAAAAAGGTTAATCAATGGTCAAGGATGGAAGAAAGATGAAACATGGATCATGGATTCAGGAAAGAATCAAGGGTTTATATTCCTTTAAAAAAACACACCTTTAACTTGCATAAGAAGTCTTGTTAGTTAACTTGCACATGAAGTCTTGTAAGTTTGTTATGAGGGAGAATATCCCTTTTTTCAAATGAGTGGAGAAAGAGAATATTCTTTAAGATATTCTCATGGGTGAGGAAAATAGATATTTAGCAAATTAAAACAAAGTTTTAATGTGCAAAAGGGGAAGGAATATTCCTTCTACAGGAATGTGCAAAGGAGGAATATTCCCTTGCAAGTGGGGGGAATTAGATTTACTGGTAATTGGATAATTAAAACAATGTTAATTATGCAATTTTAGAAGAATCATATGATATTCATTAAATAAAATGATTTAATGAAAATGAGAGATATGATATGACATTTAATTAAATAACTTAGTGTTATTTAATTGAATAAGAGGACTTAGGGATTTAAATTAAACAACTTGATGTATTTAATTTAATAAAATGAAATGTTAGCATGAAAGGGGGTGAATTAACCCGATTCAATTAATTAGGTTAATCGATGCAAATGATGCCATTAATTAAATAGCTAGGCAAATTTAATTATTTAAGCAAAAATAGGATGGGTTTTAGAGGAAATGATGTTAGTATACCTTATTTGAGTGCATGATATCATTCAAGATATTTTTAAGTGTCTACATTTTTCCCCTCTTTGAAGCGAGGTACTTGTTATGTTGGTTCAAAGATTGATGTTTTTCAGATTAAAAACTGTCACCTAGATCAAAAAAAAAAAATTGCTGATTTTTTTGATGCCCCACTGCTACCCCAGTGGAAGGAATAAGCTAGTTCCCCGCCTCTTGAGAAATCGAGCGAAAATTTCAAATTTTGGGTTGATTTCCCAACGAAGGTAAAATGTCACCTTAGGGGTCCAAAAAGGCTTTGGGATGAAAAGACATGCCACAAATGCAAAAAATGACACAAAATAAGCTTTAGTTTGGAAAGATTGGTGAAAATGGCAAAAAACCATAGCTTTATGGTTAAATTAGGGCAAAAAACCCTAATTTGGAGGCAAAAATAGGTAAGGAAGGGTCAGTTTCAATTCATTTGTGCATTCACAACTTAGAAAATTCTTGCATTTTGAGCTCTAACCCTCTGACGAAATGGTGCAACAAGTGCTCCCACGACACATTTTTGACTGGGTTTGAGAGTACCAGAGGCCTCTAGGTGTAGAACCACCGATATGCAATTTGAAACTTGACTCACATTTTGACTTTTAAGCACATTTATTGCATTTTGAAATTTGAGTTTAGGCAACGTCACTATATAGCGACACTATTTTTAGAATTGACAACGCTATTTTAATTTTTAGTGATGTTATTGTGATTAGCGACACATTTCACGATTTGGAATTAGGGTTTCTTAATTGCAAATCACAACGCGGGTGTAAATAGCAACACACCCACCCAATTTGAAATTTAGAATTAGGGTTTGAAAATTTCAAATGGCGACGCTAATGTGATGAGAGATGCAATTCCAATTTGCAATTTGAATGCATCCAGCGTCGTTGTTTGGAATTTGAGTTATAGCGACGCTTTTGTCATTTTGGGGGATAAAAACTCCAAACTTATCCAATTTTTGGAAAGTTTTGATGTCGTACGCTTTGTGGGTGTAGGAGTTATCCAGCCTTTGATGTCCCATTAGCACCGGCCGATTATGATGTCCAGACTTGATGATTTGTTTAAGCTATGAAAGGAGCACCTGGGAGAGATTGGTTTGTGGTACGTTGCCTACATGCTCGTCGTGCAAACCCATTTAGCGATGATGACAACACTATGCGAGCAATGGCATAGCGAGACCTCATCATTCCACTTACCTATCGGTAAGGTGACAATGATGTTGCAGGATGTATGACAGATTTTGCGATTGTCGATACATGGTGAGTGCATGATCTATGATACTGATGTCGGCTATGATGCTTGCCATGAGGGTCTTGACCAGGAGTCAATTGTCATGTTCAACTCCCATATTGACCTTGAGATGTACAGAGTCGGGCACCGACCTTTAGATTGAGACATTGATCTTAGGTTTGGTTGCTCAAATCGATGGAGCAAGGGATTTAGTTTGGGATGGGTGCTAGCATGGCACAGGATGCTATTCAGGAGAACTCAGTATGCATGGGGGCTAGTGATGTTGGCCTCCCTTTACCATGATATGCATGACTTCATATATTGTGATGGGAGAGCGATTGGTACAGGGGTCACCCTTCTTCACATATGGGCCTAGGAGCACATAGTTATGCTTTAACTGATTGTTCATATGGCATATGTGGAGCTAGATGATCCAATTGTTTGCAGGTACAGGGTTGCCATCACTCTACAACACACAGGGCAACTCGACATTCCTTACTGGCATTGAGTGATCGATGATATGACATTGTTTTGATGGCGACCATGGCTTTAGATGTCGACATGGTATGACAATGTACAACAGTTGTTCTTTGCATGAAAGACTCAGTATATGTAGGGTCGAGAGCATACCATGATTGAGAGGAACCTGTCTGATAGAGTTGCTAGACAATTTGGCAAGAGGCAGGACAAGCCTGATGATGCATATACAACCATTTTTTCCATATCAATCTAAGAGAATGCATGGGGACACACGATCCCAACCCACGAGGTTGTTGAGGGCTTTAGGAAGTTAGTTTCTAGGCCATGGACCTATGATTAGGGATAGGTAGATGCACATACTATGTCTGCATATGATGCATGGCTTGTACCCCCTCCTCGGCTCACATATCCAATAGGTATACCTCCACAAGGGAGGCAGAGAGGGAGGGGTGTAGGCAGAGGTCGAGGCTAGCCGTATGATGGATAAGGCAGAGGATAGGATGGCCAACAACATGATGGATAGGTCTCGAGTGCACCACCATTGCACCAGCAGCCACCGATACAACAAAAACCACCACAACAACCACCATCGGGGCCAGATCCCTGTGATGCTTATATTTAGCAACTACAGGTGGTTACGGTTGAGCAAGATCAAGCTCAACAATAGATATTGGCCATCACTGCTGAGAGAGACCAGGCCCAGTAGCAAGTACAGGAAGTCACAACTGATAGGGATCAAGAGCATCAACTTAGATGGACCTTAGATATGCAATTGGCATAGGAGGTCGGGCGGCGTCAATAGTTAGAGGCTATGAAAGTTGTAACATAGGGACAAACAATTTTTGCCCGTTTGTACAGAGAGGCCATGATCGAGGCTGCATATTATTGTATGCATTACCATAGGGATGTCCTTGCGGCGAATAGACAACTAGATTTTTCACATAGGTGTGGAGCACATCCTTGAGCTAAGGATCAACCATTAGAGAGACAACTTGGTGAGGGGAGTAGCCATCAGGGCTAGCTCGTTTGTATAAAATTTTTGATCATTGCCTGATTCTTTATACATATATACATTCATGGGCTCCTTTTTGATAGCCTCGTGGCTATTGTATGTCTTTTTATCGATATACATACATTGACTCAAATATTGTATTATGACAGTCACCATTTTTTGATATATATATGAGATGATACATATTCAATATGATATGATGTGCTTGTTTTATTTCATGCTTTAGGAATGTATGGATGCACTTGATGTTGATATGGTGTGATATTCTTATATATATTATGATCATGTATGTATGTGATATGTGATGATAATCCATGATGCGATGATATGAGATCTAATGATATGGAATGGATGCACTTCTTTCTGTGTACTTTTTAATGCAATTTTATGAGATGGTGATGTATGTATGGATAATGCAGATGTTCATGCTTATGATATCATTATGTGATGTATGTTTATGATATGTGTGCAATGATTTAAGATGCTTAGAATAACAAATCTATATTATTCAACACAACTTAAATAATAATGATGTTGCAGTGAAATATGTTTTCATATTATGATATGCTGTAATTATGTGAGATGTATGCATGTTGATAATTTTTGGATGCATGATGGATGCATTGATGATGTTTTTGTTGACTGTCACGATCCTAGGTTAGCGTGGAGAGAAGATAGAAGAAACAAGATGATTGACAATTGATTTTGATGATTGATTCAAAAAATTCCAACAAGTGTATGATCCACCAAGACTTTATTAGAGATGGTGATGATAAATGCATGATGATTTGCTCATATCTTGGGATTGGGATTTTTCGTCATTCTTTATTGTTTGATATAACACATAGACACGATGCATCAAGGTATTGATAACTAGGATGGCATTGTATCTAGTGTAATGGACTTTGACTCTGCAAACAAATAGGATAGTTCTTGTTCACACCTTGACATACAGAAACCTCGTTGGAATGTAAGTTAGAAGCTTAGAATATATCAAACCAAAGCATACACAATAGTCAACAATATACTCCAGACAACATTCCTACACACAACTAAGCAAGTATGCGCCAAGATTATTTTACAAGAATACCCACAAGCACAACAAATGAAAGATAATGATCAATTTCCATTCCTTTCTCTCTAGATCATTGAGACATCATTGAGAGGTCCTTGGAATGGGTCAATAAGATAAATCATAAGAAAAGATCAAAGACAAACAGTCAGTGTTATCTGTATCTCTTGCCAGTTTAACTTAGCTAATAGTGATGTCTGATACTGATGTCCATCGTAGGAAGGATACATCCCAGGAGATGTTGATCAGATGTTTTGATTAGGATGAGGTTTATGATAAGCCATTGATCCAAACTTCACTGACTCATTTACCTATGATCTAGATTTTAGATTTTGACACTTAGGTTTTCACTTTACAACTTGCTATACTTTTTTTCTCTTTGTTTTTCCAACAGTTGAAGATGATGGTTGATTTATTATGGATGGAGGTTTATTGTGGGTGAAAGCGAAATGAGATAGGTGGTTTTGGATTTTTTGGAATATTTTAATTTTTTTGGTATTTTGAAATGTTTTGAGGTTGTTTTTGGTCTTTTCAATAGTTTATGTGGATGTTTTGGTTTTCGATTATTTGATGCTTTAGGGTTTTCTCTAAGATATTTGATGTTGTTTAGGTATTTTGAATGTTTTCCAATGTTTTTTTGTTTTTTGTTATCTAAATGTTTTGGTATTTTTCGATATTTGAATGTTTAGGGGTTTTCTGAGATTTTACAAATGTTTAAGGTTTTTCAATATTTGAATGTTTAGGGATTTTATGAGATTTTACAAACATTTAAGGTTTTTTGATATTTGAATGTTTAGGGATTTTCTTAGTTTCAAGCAAGAACCTAACCTAAAAGACCTATCCTAGGGGCCTTAGGGGCTAATCAAAGATGAGCCTTGCCTACATTATACATGCAAAGACCACGTAGTTCAACTGACTTGACTTATTGATGATGAGATATTAACAATTGATGGATTGCTAGTTTATTACGATGGACTCTTAAAGGACCGACCTAGGGTGTCTTGAGGGCACATCAATGATGGCCTTGCCTACGTTCAAGCTTAGAGACTCATAGTTCAACATGGTATTGTTTTTGGATTTTCAATGTTTGACCTTTTTAGGGATTTTGATGTGTTTTTTGGATGTTTTGGATTTTGAATTTACAATTTTTGAATGTTTTTGGATTTTAGCTGTACAAGATTTTTCAAATGTTTTTGGATTTTCTAATGAATCTTTTTGGGATTTTTGATAACCTTGAGATATACAAGGACCTGATCTAATCCATAACGAACTTCTCTTGATATGATATGATAGACTACTTCAATATAGGCAGAAAAAACTAACCTTTGGAATATGCTAAGTAGTACTAAGGGGACATGATACTTCACAATATCAAGCTATGATGTAGACATAGATGGACGATGAAAGAAATAGGATGAATGATGTGATGGATGGATGCAATGGAATGATAGGATAAAGAGCCCAGGTAGATGGATGTACCTTATATTATGCAAGGTGCCTATTTGCCAAGTTTTCACCAAGGTACTTTCCCAAAGCACCATTGAAGTGGTTTTCACTAGAGGACGATTATTTTTCTTTTTTCAATCCTTTTTCTTATTTTTTTGGATTTTGATCATTTTTTGATTTTTTTGTATTTTCATATTTATACCCTTCAAGACTAGGCATAAATTTTTTTAAGATGCAATCTGTTGGTTGGTTCCTGCAAGGGTTCACCTTTAGGTGTTGACAATTGATATGCTCCTGATCCATAACTTTCTATGATTGCAAAGGGACACAACCAATTAGGCTCAAAATTTCCTTTGTTGTCCTGATCTGGGAGATTTTTTTT
>VDFB02267238.1:0-37007 GCA_007258455.2 Sequoia sempervirens
TGCTCAATTGAGCCAATCAAGAAGGAGTGAATACATTTCAAATATCAAGACAATCAAGTCCATTGTTCACTCATAATAGTCAAATCTGATATCAATGAAGTGAAGATTATTAGTGAGCAATGAACTCAATTAGAATACAAGATCAAGTAGATGCATCAATTTCCTTTCTAAGGAGCTTCTACTGTCAAAATTAAATGCATTTTTTCTGCCATATAATGCTTTACAAATGATATTCATGTTGTTCTGAGATGTTCTTTTCTAATAACATAAGTGTTTCATGTTTATAAATGAGTGATAGCGAACAAGCATACATATTTCACTATCAAAAGTTCTGAGTACCTAAAACATCAGGGTAAAGGTTCACATCTCATAATTTTCTATGCTTTCAAAATCAACATTCATGATTCATTATAGTTGTCTTTAAGGGGACATAAAAATGCATGAAGAGTGCCAAAGAATAAGAACATTGGCATTGTCGAGCCATTGAATGCAAAATACCAGGAAAAACAATTCTGGGTATGTTTATTGCATTGTTACATGAGTTAATGGTAAAGTGAAAGTTTGAGCTGCATTTCTAAAGTGTTCAAGTGCATAAGATAAGTGACAAAAGTGGCAAAGTAATCTACAGGTGTACCATATTGATTGGATGGCACTTTTCAAGACAAGTAAACTGAAATGCATTTGAAAGAAAAAGAGGTTTCTATGTGTCTGATGAAAGTGAAGAATGAATGTGAAGGTAGCATGGTGGACTAGAATGTAACACATTAAGTGTTGGAGCTAAATGAAATGTGGAACAACATCATACATAAAGGTGCATTATGATAACTAAGTACAAAATTGCAATACAAGTAGGAAAAAGTGGAGCATTCATTTGGAGAACAAAATAAGCTACTGTATGCATTCACTAAGTAAGAAGTGTACAATGTTTGCTATAGTTCATGTTCAACAGTGAGTTAAAACTTACATGGAACATAAAACATTCGAAGTTCAAGCATTTCAACTATTCTTGTATGATGGCAAGATGATGACCTACAGTAGAAGTGAATGTTTTCCATGTAATGTGTTTCAAAGATGTAAATCTGCAAATAAAGGAATGTGCAAATTTCCGAGATCATGTACAACAAAAGAACTAAAACCCATCTGGGTTTTCTTTATCAAGAGTGAAAGCTTGAAAGCTTCAAGCTGCTACACATAAGGATAATACTTTAAAAAAATTGGAAAAAATACATGAATGATCGAAGCCACTGGATGTCTCAAAACTCCAAAAGTATTCTATCAAATACATGCTTTCAGGCCGTAGCTTTTGGAGAGGGTTTTTCTTCTATTTTGAGGAATACCCATTTTGGGGTTTCATGTTTAAATACAAATGCAATCAAAATGCACAAGTTCAACCTTTTAAAGCTCTTTAAAATGATGAAAATAACAAGTATTGGCCTGTGGCCATGAATGTCTAAAATCCCATAATATCATTGAATCTAAATGCTTTTATAAGTTGACATTTAAAATATCAAACTCCCAAGACTAATACCATGGTTTCATATGCCTTAGGT
Source organism: Sequoia sempervirens (assembly GCA_007258455.2). Classification (NCBI taxonomy): domain Eukaryota; kingdom Viridiplantae; phylum Streptophyta; class Pinopsida; order Cupressales; family Cupressaceae; genus Sequoia; species Sequoia sempervirens. The sequence continues at coordinate 1,551 of VDFB02267238.1, forward strand.
TGAGCCTTTCAGAATTTCATTTGATATCATTTGCCTAAGTTTTGGAATAGGTATTTAAATAATATTTCAAAGTCTAAAAACCTTAGGGTTTTTATTTACTTTCAATGCCTATGCTTTAGAGAATATCAAGTATTGATACACTTAGGTGTCTAATTTTATTGATTTTATAGAAATCAATTGAGAGATCAATAGTAGATATTTACCCCTGTATTTTTTATGATTTTTTGGAGAAAAATAAATTGTGATAGAGATATCAAAGTTATTATTTTTTGCAAAGATTTTCCTTAAAATCTTAATTACAAAAAAATTAGGATAAAGATAAGCCTTTATTTTTTAATTTTAAAAGAGTTGCAAATCTTGTAAAAGCAAAGGTAAAGTAATGTTTAATAAATTGCTTTTATCTTTTGCTATTTTTAGCAATATATTGAAAGTAAATTTTCTTCTTGGGCAAAGTCAGAAAAAAGACAGCTAAACTGGGTTTTTTTTTTCCAGTTTTGGAGTGGATTGAGCTTGATTTTGAAGATTCATTGGATAGACATCTTGGAAAGAGAAAGTTTCTACTTTTCTCTTGCAGTTTGGAGCAATTTTTTGGGTCTTTTTCCCAGCTTTTCTTTTGAGCTCAGAAATTGAGTTTTGGATATATATCAGAGAAAACTTGTAGTTTTACTAAGTTTAGATTGTTTCTTCTTCCTCTCTTGTACATGCAGAGAGTTTTGTGAGCTTAATATTTGTACTCAAACTTTGGCATACTCCTTTAGTTCAATAAAAGCAACATTACTATCTCCAATTTCTGTCTCTTATGCACTCTGTATGATGTTTCCATTATGTTTATGTTTACATATTCCTTTTTATGTCCTTTAATTGCAAGTTATTAGTAGAAAAAGTTCATACAGTGCAGGTTGTATGTTGTGTTTAAATTTAAACCTTCATGCAAATCAATTATATGTTGGGTGTTCATGAGAGATTGTGAAGTTATTATTGTTCTTTTGAAGACTGTTTGTGAGTAAAATATCAAAGTCATCAATAAGTTCTAGAGAATCATCTTAGATTAGGGTTTTAAATTCTAGTTTGTCTTCCTATCCCTTTTCCTAGAAAAATAATTTAGAATAGGACATTTCATTCAAAGAACCAACTCACTCTAGAGATTCCTTCTTCATGCAGATCACCCACATCTAAAGAAGGTTTCCATGTTTCAATAGATAGTTAAGTGTTTTGTAAGCTTAGCATAGGGTGCATATCTGATTGTTAACAGTTTTTGGCACACCCAATGGAACTTTGAAAATTTATTTTAGGAAGAGCTTTAATTTCTAAACTTGTTGTTTGGTGTATGCAACAAGTTATACAACCTTTTAGAGTTTTTACATATGCCTGGCGACTCCATTTCTGATTTTGCATGCAAACTTAGTGCAACCTGCACATGAGAAAAATACATAATAGATCAAGTTTTGTGTTATTTGAGTACCAATAGTTATCCCCACCACAAAGGAGCAACATAAAAACAAAATTTTTATTTGAAACACCTGTGAGGTCATAATCAACGCCTCTAGTTTTCAACTCTATAGTTCTATCATCAGGAAATCCTGTTCCTGTAGCACAAGCACCACCAATGGAAAGACAACACCCATTTTCTCCTTTTAACGGGGGCATCCCATTAGATATTGCCCAGCATGATGATATCTTAGTTGCAGCCCTCAAAATTCTATCGTACTTTACTAGACAAGATCACACAACGTCGGTTGACCACATTCGAGATGTGGCCACTTTATGCTCAGTTGACAACATCACTCAAGAGAACATAACACTGAGGCTCTTGGTTGTGTCACTGAAAGGGAAAGCTTTGCAGTGGTTCAAAAGTCTTCAACCAAATACCATCATGACGTGGGATGCATTGAGTGATGGCTTACACCGACAGTTCAAGGATAAGTCAGATCACCTGTCCCTGTTAGAATAGTTGAGCATGATCAAGAGAGCACCGCATGAACATATGGTAGATTTTAATTACCGATTTTAGAGAACTTGGGAAAAAATTCCTTTAACAAGAAAACCAACACCTCAACACGTTTTCTATTTTTCTTGAAGGCTTTGAATAGCAAGATTTCAGTAATGATCCAATCTATGGGTGGGTTCACACTCCCCAATGCTTTTGACATCTCTATTAGAGCGGAAAATTGTCTCATTCAAGCTGGGGAAATAGCCCCCAGGCCTCTTGTGCCCCTATTTCATGAAGTACAACCACCTATTCCTGTTGCTTTACCTCCTTTAGTTGTTGTCTCACCTATTCCAACAATAGGGTATCACACTATAGCGCATGAACCTACTATCCCAACCCAGTCCTAAGAGCTTCAGGAGATAAAAAATATACTTAAGATCTTTGGAAATGATCTCCTAAGTAGAAAAAAGTAGGTTGGCCAAGAACATAAGCCCTATCAAACCCCTTATCAGTAGAATCAATAGAACATACCAACCTTTCAAAATGACTATCAAGGCCAAAAAAGGAATTTTAATCCTAGACCTTTCCAACCCTTCAACCCGAATGTTGCTAGTTCATCAAAAGAACTTGTACCACAAAATAACATTTCTCAAGATTATGACTGGTGTTATCCATGTAATCAGCCCCATAACCAGTCAACATGTGTCAATGGCATGAGAAATTAGGCCTTAATGGTCTAGAATAGCTATGCTAGTTTGGAGAATGTTCTAGATCAGAATCAAGAGCAGCAAGAGAGTTTTGAAGTTGCTTTTCCAAATTGGTAGATTTCTGAGTTTTTTTGTCTGAATAGTCAAGATCAACAAAATTTTCCTATTTCAACCAATACTAGATCGAAAAAAATAGCTATGGATTTGGGGAAACAAGCTAGAAATGTACAACAGTAGTTTAATAAGGACAAACCACCTGTTTCTTCATCTCATGTTACTCCTACAACCCATCCTAAAGTGCAGATTCTCCAAAGAGGCCAAGAAGTACTCGGGAAGGATCAGTCTAAGACGCAATCACAACCTTTGCAAAAAGGAAATGATGCTGCTGTTACTAAAAATCAGCAAAAGGTGAGCCCTATTTCTTTTAATGTTGTTGAACATCCTAAGAAGGCCACTGTCAGCATGTTAGTTTTGGATGCATTGCATATTCTGGGTCAAAAGAGCTTGTTGCAGGATGCCTTGGCTCAACTTTCTATTTTTGATGATGCTAATCAAGGAAATGCTAAATTTGTGCTTGCAAATAGCCTGGAGGTTAAGAATGAGGAGAAAAATAAAGAGGTAAAGCCCCCTCCATTTTACTTGAGTTTGATTATTGGCGATAAAATAGTAGATAACTATATGATTGATTCTAGTGTGAGTAGCTCAGTTATGCCCAAGAGCTTAGCCAATAAACTAGGCCTTGTTTATGAGCCTAATTCCTAGAAAGGCGTAGTTCAGTTGGATGGGTTTGTTGTTAAAATAGCTGGTTTGATTAATAATTTAGCCCTTACTTTGCATGCATCCCTAAATTTTGCAATTCCTCAAGATATACATGTTATTGATTTGCCACCGCATTTTTCCATTTACCTTTCGAGAAATTTTACAACCAAACTGGGCGGGTTCTTGTCTTCTGATTGGTCTCATCTTTTCTTTAGAACAAGATATGGTACGAAAGTAACCATAAATTCTGAACCTCTAGCCAAAGACCATATCGAGCCATATGTTTTGAGTCCTAGAAATGCTAACCTCTACGTTACCCCTAGATTGGAGGAGCAAGCCATGACCTTAGACCACAACACCCCTATAGAAATTAACAAAAGGTGAGCCCTATTTCTTTTAATGTTGTTGAACATCTTAAGAAGGCCACTGTCAGCATGTTAGTTTTGGATGCATTGCATATTCTGGGTCAAAAGAGCTTGCTGCAGGATGCCTCGACTCAACTTTCTATTTTTGATGATGCTAATCAAGGAAATGCTAAATTTGTGCTTGCAAATAGCCTAGAGGTTAAGAATGAGCATAAAACTAAAGAGGTAAAGCCCCCTCCATTTTACTTGAGTTTGATTATTGGTGATAAAATAGTACATAACTGTATGATTGATTCTAGTGCGAGTAGCTTAGTTATGCCCAAGAGCTTAGCCAATAAACTAGGCCTTGTTTACGAGCCTAATTCCCAGAAAGGCATAGTTCAGTTGGATGGGTCTGTTGTTAAAATAGTTAGTTTGATTAAGAATTTAGCTCTTACTTTGCATGCATCCCTAAATTTTGTAATTCCTTAGGATATACATGTTATTGATCTGCCACCCCATTTTTCCATTTACCTTTCGAGAGATTTTACAACCAGACTAGGTGGGTTCTTGTCTTCTAATTGGTCTCATCTTTTCTTTAGAACAAGATATGGTACGAAAGTAACCATAAATTCTGAACCTCTAGCCAAAGACCATATCGAGCCATATGTTTCGAGTCCTATAAATGCTAACCTCTATGTTACCCCTAGATTGGAGTTGCAAGCCATGACCTTAGACCACAACACCCCTATAGAAAATATGAATTTAGATTAGTGGGCAGCCAAAGATCATGAGCTTGATCCTTTCTAGCACATAGATGAGATAGGATTAGGAGTTTATATGATTCATGAATCTAATATTGTTGTCCCCAATTTGATCAAGGAGGAAGAGAAACCTGTAGAGAAAGAAGATAAGCTTTGAAAGCTTTACTTTGATGGATCAAGGAGCAGTGTGGGTGTTGGTGGTGGAGCCATGCTGGTTTCACTAGATGGAAACAAGTACTATTTAGCTTTTAAGTTTGTATTTAGCTATACAAATAATATAGCTGAATATGAAGCATTGGTGCATGGCCTAGAATGGGCCTAGAAAAGAGGTATTAAGTGTTTACAAGTTTATGGTGATTTAGAGTTAATTGTGAATCAAGTTAGGAATTTGAATGCTACAAAAAATGAATCACTTAAAAAGTACAAGCATCAAGTGTGGGACTTGATTGAGGATTTTGATGCTTTTAATATATTTTCAGTTCCTAGGAATGAAAATAAACATACTAATAGGCTCGCTGCCATAGGAGCCCAATTTGATATTCCAAACAAAATTCACAAGGTAGAGGCACGTCAATATGTGAAAATTGTAGTCAGACCTTCTGTACCTGACAATAATGTGAGTTGGCAGGTTTTTGACAACAATGAGAAAATTGTGAGTTTTTTAATTGTTGAAGCTGAGTTTGTAGATGGAAACCAACAAAAGTGGCAACAAAAATATGATACCCAGATTATGCAGTTAAAGACAAAAAAGTTGTGAAAAGGACTGGTGACCTTAGAATCTATTTTCAACTCAGATGATCAAGTGCGAAAAGATAAGTGTAGCATGACTATCAAGGAGGAGCACTATGAGGCCATTGAACTTTTCAAGGGTAAGCTTTTGAAGCTAGGAAATGTATGTACTAAGGAAGAACAACAAGCTTTCATTCTATTATGTCAAGAATTCAGTGATGTTTTCGCCTAGGAATTCAAAGACTTGAAGGGTTTTGATCTAGAATTGGCCCAACATACTATTGAATTAGAGCCTGATGCAAAGCCAATAAGGCAGAAACAAAGGCCCCTTAATCCTAAGTTAGAGCACCTTATGCAGGCCGAACTAAATAAGTTAGTTGAGAGTGGCATTATTTTTCCTATTAAGCACATGTCTTGGGTATCTAACTTAGTTCCAGTTAGAAAGAAAAGTGGGGAAATTAGATTGTGTGTTGATTTCTGAGATTTGAATAAAGCTTCCCTGAAAGATCATTATCCACTTCCTTCCATGGAAAAAAATTTACAAGTGGTTTCTGGTTCTGACATATTTTCTTTGTTGGGTGGGTACTCAAGTTATAATCAGATTCTGGTAAAGCAAGAAGATCAGTTCAAGACAACATTTACAACCAAATGGGGCACCATGGCCTACAAAAATATGTCTTTTGGCTTATCCAACGCTGGAGCAACATTTTAGTGAGTGATGGACATGGCTTTCCATAACCTCATGAGTAAATTTGTCCTGGTATACTTAGATGATATTACTATTTTTTCAAAAGACGCTAATGAACATTTTGAGCATTTAAAACAGATTTTTCAAAGGTGTAGAGAGTTTGGAGTTTCTCTCAATCCGAAGAAGAGTATTTTTTCTTTCCATGAGAGAAGACTCTTCAGACACAAAGTTTCAAAGCAAGGTATCTCTATAGACCCAGAGAGAGTCTCCGCTATTCTTGAATTTCCATTACCATCCCACAAGAAAGGCTTATAGAGCTTTATTGGATGAATTAATTTTGTAAGGAGATTCATACCCAATATTGCAGCTTTGTTGCAACCTCTCACTGCTATGCTTAAAAAGAATATTCCTTTTAGCTGGATTAAGGGGGGTAAGAGAAGTTTTTAGAAAATAAAGGAAGCCCTTGCAGCTTCCCCTACCCTCATTAATCCAAAATATGATAGAGATTTCATTCTTTATCCTTTTCGAGGGGTTGACAATATTTCAGTTATGTTGTGCCAACAGAATGATAAAGGTGTGGAGAAACCTGTAGAGTTTTTCAGCCAAGTATTGCATGATTATGAGGTGAAACATTCTTTTGTGGAGAAACATGTTTTTTCTGTTGTGAGAAGTTTTAAAAAGTTCAGACATATGTTATCCAATAATAGAATTCAGTTACTAGTTGCTCATTCAACTGTTAAGGATTTCTTACTTAACCAAGATATCAATGATAAACATGTTGGTTGGATATCAAAGGTTATGGAATTTGATATTGATATTAAGGTGACTAAGCTTGTCAGAGGCAAGGGTTTTTGTGAACAACTTGCAGAAAATAAGGACATCTTAAAAGAGGCTGAAAATGTTGATACAATATTAAATAATGATGATATAATTGTTGTTTCAGTTCCTACTGCTACTTGGGTGCAACAATTGATACACTATTTGTAGACTGGTTAGTGTCTCGAAGGCTTGGATAGAGCGAAAATAAGGTACTATAGATTATAAGCCATTCCTTATGCTATTATTGATGGTATCCTTTATAGGAGAGATTTCAAGATGTTTTATTAAGATGGATTGAGCCTGGTCAAGTTGAAAGCTGTTAGGAGAATTTCATGATGGGCTTTCAGGAGGCCATTTCGCAGCAAGAACAACCACCCTAAAAATTATGTGGGCTGGTTATTATTGGCTAGATCTATTTAAAGATGCAATTACTTGGGTCCAAAGATGCGAGAAGTGTGCTTTGCTTTCTAGAAAAAAGAGGCTTGCAACCATGCCTATGCATCCTATTCAAGTGGAGCAACCATTTTCCAAGTGGGATTTAGACTTCATTGGACCAATTAACCTTCCTTCAAGTGTGGGTCATAAGTGGATTCTTACTGCAATAGACTACTTCACTAAGTGGACCGAAGTTGTTGCTTTAAAAGAAGCACATGAGACTTCTATGCTTAATATTTATCAGGACTTAGTGTCGAGATTTGGTAACTTAGATTCGATAATCTTTGATAATGGTTTAGCCTTCATTGGTTTGAGGATTTCTGATTGGTTAGTTAAGAATAATATTTTTCTGAACACATCTTCTAACTATTATCCATAGGGTAATGGGAAGGAAAAATCTACAAATAAGAATCTGATCAGGATAATTAAGAAAATTATAGAAGACAACCAATGAACATGGAATGAAAAGTTGAAGCTATCCCTTTGGGCTGATAGGGTGACTCTTAAAAGAGCCACTGGTTGTTCTCCCTATGTACTTTCCTATGGAAAGGAAACTAAGTTACCTGTTTCTATTGAATTGCCAACTTTAAGTTTGTTAAAGAACTGGAATTGTTGAATGAACATCCTCTTGAAGTAAGATTTGCATAGTTAATGGACATCGAGGAAACCAAAAAGGAAGCATTGAGGCAAGTTGAAATACATCAAGCTCAGACGAAGATTTATTTTGATAAAAGGGCAAGGCCATGATATTTCATCATTGGTGACTTGGTTTTCAAATGGAACGAGTACAAGACTAAACCTGGCTAGCATTCCAAGTTTGATGCAATTTGGGATGGGCCTTATGTAATCATAGAGTGCAAGGAGCACAATGCGTTCCAACTTTCTAAGTTCACTGGAGAGGTGTTGTCTATCCCAGTTAATGGGATCCACCTCAAGCATTGCCTCTTAGATAAGTACTATCTTTGTAAATAGTAGAGTAGTTGTTAATAAGCGTTGACACACATTTCATTTCAATAATTTTCCTTTCTCTAAGTGCTATGGTTGAGTTTATGAGTTTCATGAAGTGGTAGATTTAACTCCACACCCAATGGAGTATTGAAGGCACCCGATCTAATGCTTAGCAGGCAAGCATTTAGCGGAAATCACCAAAATGTTACCATTTTTCACTACAACTCAATTGGTAGAACTGATTAGTTTGGATTTATTTTAAAGTGAAAGTTCGGTTAATTTTTGTATTGCTTAAATTATTGTTTGCATCAGATTTATCAAGTTCAGTTATGCAAATGTTTTTAGTGAATAAAATTTCAAAAGTTTTCTCAGTGCTTTGCAGCACAAATGAAGAACAAGATAGAATACATAAATGATTAAAGTAGAATCATTGCTTTCATTTATTTCATAATGTTTACTCACATTACAGTATTTCATTTGATTTGCAAACACAAATGATTAAACAAGGATACAATAAATTATATTTCTTTTCAAAATGGAAATAAAAAGAGAATTTTAGAGCCCACACAAGAGGTGGAGATAGCCAAAACAATTCATTACAAGGAATGAATTATACAACTGAAGATAAGGAAAGAAGTAGATAATGTAAAACATATCCATCATTGCTTGTTTTCCGGTCTTCAGTTGATGTTCTTATAGTTGTCTCATCCTTGCTTCCGCTTTTGAGTAAATCTACATCAAGTAAAAGGGGTTGTTAGAGCTCCGAATATGAACTACACTATGTGCTCTACCAACATAAATATAATTCATTGCTTGCAATGCATGGAATCAGCTAAGAATGAGAATACAAAAATGAGAGCTTGAAAATGAAATGTCACATCATGGAACCTTTTAAACTTCATTATTTTATACTAACATTATTTGTTTCCTATGCAGGTATAGGATAAAAAATGTAGTTGATCATTTCATGAAGATATAACATGTGGAGTAAAATGGGCTCCCACAAGGGTAGAGCTCGACATGTTGCCCCTCAACATACAAATGAGGGCTGAGTAAAGACATATAATCATCATGCTCAATTGAGCCAGTCAAGAAGGAGTGAATACATTTCAACTATCAATACAATCAAGCCCATTGTTCACTCATAACAATCAAATTTGAGATCAATGAAGTGAAGATTATGAGTGAGAAATGAACTCAATTGGAATATAGGATCAAGTAGATGCATCAATTTTCTTTATGAGGAGCTTCTAATGCTGTCAAAATCAAATGCATTTTTGATGCCATATAATGCTTTGCAAATGATATTCATGTTGTTCCAAGATGTTCTTTTTTGATAACATAAGTGTTTCATGTTTATAAATGAGTGATAGCAAACATGCATACATATTTCACTATCAAAAGTTTTGAGTACCTAAAACATTAGGGTAAAGGTTCACATCTTCTCATAATTTTCTATGATTTTCAAATCAGCATTCATGATTCATTATAGTTGTCTTTAAGGGGACATAAAAATGCATGAAGAGTGCCAAAGAATAAGAACATTGGCATTGTCAAGCCATTGAATGCAGAATACCAGGAAAAACAATTCTAGGTATGTTCATTGCATCGTTACATGAGACAATGGTAAAGTGAAAGTTTGAGCTGCATTTCTAAAGTGTTCAAGTGCATAAGATAAGTGAAAAAAGTGGCAAAGTAATCTACAGGTGTACAATGTTGGTTGGATGGCACTTTTCAAGACAAGTAAAATGAAATGCATTTGAAAGCAAAAGAGGTTTCTATGTGTCTGATGAAAGCGAAGAATGAATGCGAAGGTAGCATGGTGGACTAGAATGTAACACATTAAGTGTTGGAGCTAAATGAATTGTGGAACAACATCATACATAAAGGTGCATTATGAGAACTGAGTGCAACATTGCAAGACAAGTAGGCAAAATTGGAGCATTCATTTGGAGAACAAAAGAAGCTATTGTATGCATTCACTAAGTAAGAAGTGTACAATGTTTTCTATAGTTCATGTTCAACAGTGAGTTAAAACTTGCATGAAACATAAAACATTTGAAGTTCAAGCATTTCAACTAGTCTTGTATGATGGCAAGATGATGGTCTATAGTAGAAGTGAATGTTTTCCATGTAATGTGTTTCAGAAATGTAAATTTGCAAATAAAGGAATGTGCAAATTTCTGAGATCATGTACAACAAAAGTACTAAAACCCATCTGGGTTTTCTTTATCAAGAGTGAAAGCTTGAAAGCTTCAAGCTCCTACACATAAGGAGAATACTTTAAAAAAATTGGAAAAAATACATGAATGGTTGAAGCCATTGGAGGTCTCAAAACTCCAAAAGTATTCTATCAAATACATGCTTTCAGGTTGTAGCCTTTGGAGAGGGTTTTTCTTCTATTTTGAGGAATACCCATTTTGGGGTTTCATGTTTAAATACAAATGCCATCAAAATGCACAGGTTCAACCTTTTAAAGCTCTTTAAAATGATGAAAATAACAAGTATTGGCCTGTGGCCATGAATGTCTAAAATCCCATAATATCATTGAATCTAAATGCTTTTATAAGTTGACATTTACAATCATGGGTCGAGCCCAAGAAATGGAGAAAAGCGAAAAAACTTCAGGAAAATGTGATACAAGTTTTCACAAAAGCTCGAAACCCATCTGGGTTTTCTTAATGAGAAGCATAGCATATATTTTTTGAGTTCATCCAAAAGAATACAAATTCAGTGGGTCTCAAAATACCCAGATCAGTGCAAGGCTAGCCTCGGCCTGGAGGATGCTTTTGGCTCACAAATGATCACAATACATGAAAACCCACTTGAGTTTGTTACTGAAATATCAAGAGAAAAGTAGAAATTTTTAGAATGCGGGTTCTTCCTTATGAAATTCATCACAATGCATATAGAAGGTTGTAGCCTGAGTATTAAAAAACACATTCTCTTTTTCAAAATAAAGCTCTAATCAAGCTATTTAAGAGGGAAATGCATCTTAAAAACTGAGAAAAAGAGCTCACCTTCAAGAATCTGTGAAGGAGTTCTCTTCAAATCCATGGTTGAAGCTTCAAAATGCAGAACCTTGGTGCTCTCATGGCGTCTGAATGGAGGTATGATCAACAAGAAAACACATAAGCATGGATGGCTATAAAATTTGCATCTCCCTACTCCAAACCCTAGCTCAATGGTGGAGGCACGTTTCTCTTGCAGAGCATGTTTTCTTCAAGTCAGCCAAGTGAAGAATGAGGCCAAAATCTTAGGGATTGTTTGTTTTGTCATTAGGGTTTTCCCTCTTTTTCCCTAATTCGACTTAGGGGATTTTACAATGTTTTTAAAATATCAAACTCCCAAGACTAATACCATGGTTTCATATGCCTTAGGTCAAGCCTTTCAGAATTTCATTTGATATCATTTGCCTAAGTTTTGGAATAGGCATTTAAATAATATTTCAAAGTCTAAAAACCTTAGGGTTTTTATTTACTTTCAATGCCTATGCTTTAGAGAATATCAAGTATTGATACACTTAGGTGTCTAATTTTATTTATTTTATAGAAATCAATTGAGAGATCAATAGTAGATATTTACCCTTGTATTTTTTATGATTTTTTGGAGAAAAATCAATTGTGATAGAGATATCAAAGTTATTATTTTTTGCAAAAAAATTCCTTAAAATCTTAATTGCAAAAAGATCAGGATAAAGATAAGCCTTTATTTGTAATTTTAAAGAGCTGAAAATATTGTAAAAGCGGAGGTAAAGCAATGTTTTATAAATTACTTTTATCTTTTGCTATTTTTAGCAGTATACTGAAACAAGATTTTCTTCTTGGGCGAAATAAAAAAAAGACAGCTAAACTGGGTTTGTTTTTTCCAGTTTTGGAGTGGATTGAGCTTAGTTTGGAAGTTTCATTGGATATACATCTTGGAAAGAGAAAGTTTTCTCTTTTCTCTTGCAGTTTGGAGCAATTTTTTGGGTCTTTTTCCTAGCTTTTCTTTAGAGCTCGAAAATTGAGTTTTGGATATAGATTGGAGAAAACTTGGAGTATTTCTAAGTTCAAATCATTGCTTCTTCCTCTCTTGTACATGCATAGAGTTTTTTTAGCTTAATATTTGTAATTAGACTTTGGAATACTCCTTTAGTTCAATAAAAGCATCATTCCTATCTCCAATTTTTGTCTCTTGTACAATCTTAGTATGATGTTTCCATTGTGTTTTTGTTTACAGATTCCTTTTTATGTCCTATAATTGTAGGTTATTAGTACATAAAGTTCATACAATGTAGGTTGTATGTTGTGTTTAAATTTAAACCTCCATGCATATCAATTATGTGTTGGGTGTTCATAAGAGATTGTGAAGTTATTATTATTTTTTTGAAGACAGTTTGTGAGTAAAATATCAAAGTCATCAATAAGTTCTAGAGAATCATCTTAGATTAGGGTTTTAAATTTGAATTTTTCTTCCCATCCCTTTTCACAGAAAAATCATTTAGAATAGGATATTTCATTCAAAGAACCAACTCACTCTGGAGATTCCTTCTTCACACAAATCACCCACATCTGAAGAAGGTTTCCATGTTTCAAGAGATAGCTAAGTCTTTTGTATGCTTAACATAGGGTGCATATCTGATTGTTAATAGTTTTGACATGCTAAAGTGAGTATTGTGTTAGGGAAGCATTATTTCTTGTTGAATTGAGTTTTTGTAGGAAATTTTAGACTTGTTTGAATTGGCAGCATGTTGTGATAAGGTTGGGAAGTGTGCTTTCCAATAAGCCCTAAGTTATTTGGCTTAAAAAGAGGGTTTTTGGTTTTGGCATCTTGGTGGATGAATTTTGGAGAAATAATTGTGAATTATTTGGTTTGAATACATATAACTTTCTTCTCACATGTGTTTGGAGGTTTTGGTCAAGTTTCAAGATAAGTTTCTTTGTTAAAGTGGCCTAATTTGAGGTGGAGTTGGCGTAGAGAGCCTAATTTGAGAAAGTAGTTAGAAAGTAACCAATATTGGTTTGTTGGAATGTAATTGAGTACCCTGAAGGGTCCTTGAAATGGTTCAAGTATTGGTCTGAAATAATTTTATCGAGAAGAAATATCCAATTGAATGAGTTAGCAATGCTACAAGGAAGAGTGTTGATTTGGTGAAAAATGAAGAGTTTTGAGAATTGTGACTTGTGAATTGTTTTTGTTTGTTGATTTTTTGTGTTGAGTTGTGTTTCAAGACCTCCCCTAGTTGCATCACAATTCAAATTCTTTGTCCATGCTTCCATTTTGAGCCATGATTTCCTATCTGCTTCTATTTTGAGCCATGATTGCAAGATAGGTTGCATTTTTCCCCTTGTTGCTAACATAGCCTTTAATAAAGAGTCTTGTAATAGTGGAGAGAAGGGTTAGAATCCCTTGTAGGTAGACTAATCAAGGAAACATTTAAAATATATCACAACTAAAAGTGATGAGGTAGGTTTAGTGGTGAGGTAAATTTAGAAATAGAGATGAAAACCAAAATAGTTTCTAAGATCTATCAATGTGGGAGGAGTATATTCCAATTTTTTAGAGACATGTATGGAAAATTTGGTAGCATAGACAAGGAAATAAACTACTTTGTATAACTGTTTAACAAAATACCTCAGTGAAAGCTTCAAAGAGTGGTATGCGCATCCATAATAAAGGATTGAGAAATGATGTTTTATTTTACTTCCTTAAAACGTATGTCATATATATGTGTATACAAAATGTGGAAGCATACACAAGGTAAGTCAATTGTTAAATAAAAAAATGCCTCAAAGAGATGTGGTTTAAAAATGTAATTGGAAAGTGTATAGAATTATGTAATTTAAAATGTGCATTGACAACCTAAGGTTACAATGAAAAACAAACAATGATCAACATGGAATATGCAAAATAACAAAAATGAAAGCAAGCCATAATAGAATGAAAGAAAATGTGTAAAGACTTCATATACCTAAAAACTAGAGTTTCAAATGGAGGAGTTCAACCCAATTATGTAGCCTTAGCTTTCTTCAAACTCCTCAACAATTTGGCTTTTTCGAAAGCTTGTTCCCCTCCAAACTTCAATTGTATATTAGTTTTCACTGGAATTCAAAGTTGAATTGATATTATATGCCTTCAATGTGAAAAATATGCTATTTCATGCAAAGGTGGTAGAAAAATCATGAAAAAGGTGGTGGAATGTGAAAAACATGTATACACACTTCACAACATCATCAAAAAGCTACTTTTTGTTGGAGCACACATAGAATCAGGAAAATATGCAGAATGTGGGCCTTGAGATCATGGGTATATTGAGTTTTTAACCATTTTTAGAGCAAGACAAAATGTGCAATGTTATAATGCAAGCACGTTATTTCTTTCTAAAAATGGTCATATCTCTAGTTCTTGAAAATGTGCGGCGTTATGAGAAAGAAGTGGTTTCTTAATAATTATTTTTCTCTTCTTTCTTACCTATCTACCCTAATTCTATTCTCTCCCTATCCCATCCTTTTCAAATTCCCCTCTCCCCTCCCCTTCCCTTTTATCTCTCCACCACCATACTCACCTTCCTCTCCCTCCCTCTCTCTCTCTGTCTCTCCTCCCTCTCTCCAGCTCCCTCTCTCTCCTCCCTCCTTCCATCTCCTCTCCTCCCTCCTATCTCTTTCTCCTCCTCTGTCTCTCGGTCTCCTCACCCCATCTCCCTATCTCGTCCTCTCTCTCACTCACTCCTCCTCTCTCCCTCTGCCTATGCCTTCCAGCCTTATGCCCTCAGCATGACCCCTGAGATTGTAATCCTCTCCTCTTTCCTCTGCCATTGGTTCTTATGCCCATCTGTCATCTGCCGGCTGTCATATAGGCATATATATAATAATAATGTAATAAAAATAAATATGCATATATCGATAATAATAATAATAATATGTATATGTATGTATGTATATGTATATATGTAATAATAATAATATGTATATATGTATATGTATATGTAATAATATATATATATGTATGTATGTATGTATATGTCACCCTTTTGCATACATAATATAAAATAAATAAAATAAGCTGCACCATCTTGCTTATCTTGCTTGTGAGCCGTATCGATGCAGGCTGGTTCTGTGCTAATACTAGCGTGACTGGCCAGGCGTACATGCTTGCATCGTCATATTGCTTGCAATGCGTGCATGCATCATGTATAGGTGTAATAGAAAATACATAGCACATAATAAAATAAATAAATAAATAAATCATATGCATCTGCCCGTGACGTGTGCTTGCATCGACGGTTAAGGCCCTGGTTCTTGATATCGATTTATCTTGGCGTGACCGTTGACGGCGTAGCCTGTAGTCGGTTGCGCCCGTCTGTCATAATAATGCGCTCATCGCGTGATGTATGTATGTAATAATAATGTGTAATAATAATAATAATAATAATAATAATATTAATAATATGTATAATAATAATAATATGGAGTGTCATCATAGCATGTCGCATGTCAATAAGCCGAAATATAATCAATAATAATGCATCTTGCTTGCGTGCAGCGTGGCGTTTTGTCCGGGTTGCAGCATCTGTCTTAATAAAAATGCATGTAATAATATTAATATCGGATAATGTCATCGCAGCATGTCATGTATGGGCAAAATAATAATAATAAATAAATAAGTACGCAATCAATAATGCATCTTGGCATCTTAAATCATTGACCGTGACGTACATTAGCGCATCGTCGTAACGTAAGTCATAATAATAAAATAAATACGTAATAATAATAATAATAATAATAACTCTCTCTCTCTCTATCTTCTCTCCCTCCACCCCCTCTCCCTCTCAGCTCTATCTCTCTCTCCACTCCTCCTATCTCCCTCCTGCCCTCACCCATGAAGCCCCTAATTCCTCTCCTCTGCCTCTGCCATGTGTATGCCTCTGTCATCTTAAATCTGTCTCCTCCTCCATCGTCTCATCTGCCTCCTCTCGGCTCATATATATAGGTCACTGCTGTAATCTCCTCTGCCCATCTGCCATGGCCGTAGGCCTGGTTCTGTCATCACATCTCATGGCAGCCAGGCCCTGATTATGTCCAATCTCCTCTGCCCGTAGGCCAGCCGAGCCTTGTGATCCTGTCATCTGCCCTGTAATCACTCCTTCCCCCTCTCTCTCCCTCCCCCCTCCTCTCCCTCACTCCTCCTCCTGTCTCTCCCCTCTACCCTCTGCCTTGGACTTGTATGCCCTCATCTCTGCCCATTTTGTCTCCACTCCTCTTATATATATATAAATCTCCTCCACCCCTCCTCGGCTCCATCTGTCATCTTGCCAGGCCCAGTTCTGTCTGTCTGCCATCTGCCCATCTGCCTTTCGAGCCTGGCCCATGCCCCTCTGTCCATGGATGGCTGTCATCTGCCCTCCCGTTGGCCATGTGCCCATCGGCCTTTTAGGCCCTAGTTCTGTCATAATACACTTGTGGCCAGCCCAGCATCTGTCATCTGCCCATCTGTCCGCTCATCAACCCCCACTCCCTTCCACTCCTTATCTCTCCCTCTCTCTACCATGTTTCCTTCCACCCCTCTACCCATGGCCCTATCTCCACTCCTTCCCTCTCTCTCTTGTTATCCTCCCTCCTACCCCCCTCTCATTCCTCATACTCTATTATCCTCCCTCTGCCCTCTACCATTAACCATATGCCCCATGAAACCTAATTCTGTCCTGCCCTATGCCCTTGGCCACTTCTTTCTGTCCTCTCACAGTTTGTCTCTCTCCTCAACTTATCTGCCACTCTACAATCTGTCAGTCACTCATCATCTCTGTCTGGGATCTCCCTCTCTCCTCCTCCTCCTGTCTCCTTCCTTATTTATCTCTCTCCATGTTCCCTCTATCTCTCCCTCCCTCCCTATCTCTCCTCCATTATCCACCTTGTCTCCCCTCTGTCTTCCTTCCTCCTATCTCTCTCCCTCTACCCTCTACCCTTCACCCCTTGCCACCATATCTCTCTCTCTCTCTGTCTCCTCCTACCCCCTCCTCTCTCCAGCTCCCTCTCTCTTACTCACTCACTCCTTCTGTCTCTCTCCTATGCCCTCCTAGCCTCTGCCCATATAGCCTCATTGTAGGCCCTCACTGTACATTAGGCCTAACCCCTCAGTTCTCAGCCCTCGTCATTTTGATCATGGCCCTGGAGTCGTAGGCCACTCAGCCCTTAAGCCGTCCACCACCCTTCCATTCCTTCCTTCCTCCATCCCTCCTTTATTCCCTTCCTCCACCCCTCCCTCCATGAACCCTGCAGTAAAATCTCTTCCCTCAACCCTCTTGTTATCCAATCTCCCAGCCCTTAAGCCCTAATCCCTCAACCCCTGCCACCTATACCTAGCCACATTGGACCCCTAGACCACAATCCCCTGACCCTATACCTTAATCCTCTACCCTCAGCCTTAAGCCCTCTACCCTCTACCCTCTGCCCTGAAGCCATGCCTCGGCCCTAGGCCTAGAGCCATCAGCCCATGAGCCCAGGCCAGCCAAGGCCTCTGCCCTCTGCACTCAGCCCATGATCCATCCTTCCATCCCCTCCAGCCACCTTCCATATCCTGTCCATCCTTCCTTCCTTCCACTGTCCCCCAACCCCTACCCCTCCAATTCTCTACCCCTCAACCTCCAACCCTCTATCCCTACCGCCATCTCCAACCTAAACCATAAACCCTCCTTTCTTAAACCTAAAAGCCTCTACCCTCTACCCTCAATCCTCTACCCCTCTACCTTAACCTAATTCCTCAACCCATAAACCCATACAAGCACTTGGTAAACTCTGCGCCCTAATCCATCAACCCTCTTGACCCATGTCCCTCAGCCCTTAAACCCTAATCCATCAGCCCTTATACCCTCTGCCTATACCATTTGGACCCTCAGGCCTAATCCCCAAAACCTGCCATCAATCCTCCCTCCAGCAAACCCTCAACCATGTTTCCACCCTCTATCTCTTCAACCCCTAAACCCCTAAACCCTCCTTCCTTCCCTTAAACCCTCACCCCTCCAATCCTCCACCCTATCCTCCAACCTAATCCATCCAACCCCTTCCTGTCCATCTCCCTCCCTTCCCTAATCCCTCCTTCCACCCTCCACCATTGGACCCCTCAACCCCTAATCCCCAACCCTACCACCACCCAATCCTCCACCTTCCCTCCCTCCATATAGATTCCTTTACCATTTTTTTCCACATACATTAAACACCCAACCTCAATTCTCCCCTCAGCCCTTAATCCCTCAGTCCTCAGCCCTCAGAGCCTCCCTCCACCCTCCATATTGTTCTCTGCCCTAACCATATTCCTTCCCTAATCCCTCCTTCGTCCAGCCCCTATACCACCCCATTCTCCAGCCACCCCACCATTCCCTCCCCCATATCTATGTCCCCTCTCTCCTCTTCTCTCCTTATCTCTATCCATCCATCCCTGGTCCCAGCCTAAACCCCTTCCATTCCTTCACCTCCAACCTTCAAACCTTAAACCATTAAACCCTCCACCAC
This sequence comes from Sequoia sempervirens, assembly GCA_007258455.2. Classification (NCBI taxonomy): domain Eukaryota; kingdom Viridiplantae; phylum Streptophyta; class Pinopsida; order Cupressales; family Cupressaceae; genus Sequoia; species Sequoia sempervirens. The sequence continues at coordinate 20,161 of VDFB02267238.1, forward strand.
TACCTAAAACCTATCCCTCCACCATGCTGTCAAACTCCCTACCTAATCCCTCAACGTTAAACCCTCAACCCTCACCTCTGCCCTTAAACCCCTAAATCCCTCAGACCCTATACATTGGGCCACAACCTAATCCACGACCACCACCCTCCTTCCTTCCAGCCATGGCCACTACCCCTTCCACCATCCCTCCGGCCATTCTCCATTCTCAACCCCTCCACCCTCAATCCTTAAACCCTAAACCCTCAACCCCTATACCCTCTACCCTTTAAATTGGACCCTCTTGACCTAATCCTTCAACCATATACCCTCAAACCTATACCCTAAATCCTCTACCCTAAACCCTAAACCCTTTAACCCTAAACCCTTAAACCTTCTACCCTGTACCCTCAACCCAATACTCTCTACCATTGACCTTAATCCATGAACCATCAACCTATTGATGTGGTTTTTTACACACTTTCTCAACATAGGTAGTACATAGGTGTAGTACCTCTCTTGAAAGGATACTTCCAACAACAAGTTGCTGAAAATCACCCCAAGGTCTCTCAGGTGTCAGGTCTTAACTTGCATGGAATTCCTCAGTTGATATTTGATGTGATTTTGCTGGTAATCATAGGAAAAACTTACGAAGCTAGATTGAATGAAGTGGGCCTTGTAAATTGAAGTTTCTAGGATGGAATTTGATGTGCACTTTGCTGCATGTTAGAATAACAGTCTAAAAATTTAATGTTTTCTTAAGTTTTGGCTTTACAATATGCAATGAAACTTAACATAGGTTATTTCTAAAAAAAAGGAAAAAGAGAAAGGAAGAGGAGAGTTTCCTGGATCTACAACTAACCATGAACAATTATCATGGAGGTTTCTACTGTGGACAACTTCCTTAAAACAAAATTTCACTTAACCAGAAAGTTCACAGTATCATGAAATTTGTGCTATCTTCTAAGGTTTGCAAATGTTTTACCATTCATCCACCATATACATGTGTGAACAAAGATAAAAGTTTAAGTCCAAACTAACTTTACATAGCCATCTACCAATAACAAGTAGCAAAAAGTATAGACTAGGACGACATCAACGCAACAAAAATATTCACAATCATGGAACAACATTACCAAATCTATCAAAACAAGCTATAACTAACTAAACAACAATGTAAGTCTAACTAGATCAACTAACTATTGGAGATGAATCATGAAACACGCAAAGAGACTCATAAATCCACCAAAGTCAATGTATTTCTATTAATATTTCTACAACATGTCATTACAACAACTCAACTCTCTCTTGAAAATGAGAGGAGGCCTCCTATTTATAGTATCCAAAAAGTAGAGTGAATGGCCAAGATTAACTTGCATTGTGTGGCCAAGATTCATTACAAATTGGCTTTCTACCTACCCCCCAATATATTACATTTTAAAATACATCTTTGTCCTTATCCCTATTTTGTCTTCTAGTGGCAACACTGTAGCATTTTGTCTTATTGTTGATTGCTCTTTGTTGTAGCTATTCTATAAGGAACTCTTCACCAATAATAGGGTTCCCCTTTTGCTTTTTTCAAAGTAGCATACTCGATGAATTTAAGAATCAACAACTGGAGCTTATCAACCTCCAAAATCTCAGATCGTGGCACTTGGTAGGTCTACTCCTTAGATCTGTCGGTGAGCTTTTCTTAGTATTCATCATATTTGGGAGCGTGGTCTCTGATTAGATCTAACTGGGTGAAGGTTCATGTGGAAAAACTCATGAAATCAGTGGTGATTTCATCTGACATCCCATCCTCTATCTTCTTTTGGAAATGGGGCTTTATCTTTTTTGGATCAATTTGCACAACAGACATATCATACCTTGTCATCACCTTCAAATATTGACTACAATCTGCTTGAACATCCTTGGCCCAATTGATATCTAGATCCACCTTATCGATCACTTTCTCCAACCTTTCCTTTTGGTTCATGAAATCCCGCTTCCATACATCCACTAGCCAATGATCATCTTTCTTGAATGCAAGGTCTTTTTCCCAAGTCACACTCAAAAATTTGAGAATAGCCTCAATCTTTGGGTAAGTGGACTCATATTGCCTTGGGATGTCAGTGCAGAGTTTTTGTGTACCTTCAAGAGACTTCTATAGATCTAAGAACTTGTTTGTTGTCCTAATAGGATGATGGATGCCCATATTTCCTACGTACAAGACCTACTAGAACCAACTCTCCATGGTCTTATCTAAGTTCTTCCTCTTTCCGAGCTTTTCTATTTGTTCTTTGCATAGCAACTGTGGTGGGGCTGAAGACGTGGTAGGCATTCCTTATGTTGACGACCACTACTGGATGTAGTCTGTCAAATCAGCCACCCGTTCCTTAAGCTCTTCCTTTGAGATTTTATCCTGCTAAATCAGGTGTAGTACTATGGTGAAAGACTCGTGAAAGTGGTCCACTTTCTACTCACTGGTAGTTGTTCCTAAATCAATAGTGGAGACATTATAGCTTACCCCCTCTTTTCCCATCACCGACATGGCTACTTCCACGGTTCTAGATCTAGAAGCATCCATTGTCATCTTGGATCTAACTTTGGGCTTCTTCTCTTTCTCGGTATTGATTTGTGCTCAGGCCAAGGTAGCCTCCAATTTTGCTCTTGGATCACTCTAGGCAGGATATTTCTTCTCAAGTTGTTTTTCTAGCCATTTAGGAATTGAGGACCTTTCTTTAGGTGATTCATGATCACCTTCCTTCTCATCTCTTATGATTTCAACCTCCTTTTCTTTAAGAGTTTCCTTCTCTACCCTTGTATCTTCTTCTTCTTTGTCAGAGTCCTAGATAAACACCCTACGCTTGATGGGGGATTTAGTGGGAAATCATTCTTTAGGAGTTTATTTTTTGACATCTCTTTCTTCCTTTCCTTCCCCTTGTTCATCATGCTCATGTTCCTCAGGCTGCTCTAGATTCTCATAGGTTTCAACCTCTTCCTTAGGCTTATCTTCTTCTTTATCTTCCCTTTTCTCATGTAGAGGTGGCACATATTCATGTTCTTTCCTTTCTTGTTCTTCCAAGAGAGGAATCTCTTCATCGTGTGTGGGGCCTTCTTCTTGCTATTCATTTGTTGGAAGTTCCATACTTTATTCCATCTTGCCATCTTCTTTCCCTTCTTCCTTGGGAGGTGGTCTTTAAATTTCTTCCTCAACATACTTTCATTGTTAGGTCAGCTCTTCCTCAAAATTAGCATCAAATGTTTGTATAATTTTAGTACCAGCGTCCCTTTCTCCAATGTTCTCAGAAGACTTTGTTTCCTCTCCTTCAGAAACTACCTTATCAATTTGTAGATACTAATTTTCTAAATGCTCATGGTAGTTGTCCGCTTCCTCCTCCAATGCTTTTGCAGCTTCCCTCTCTTGTCATTCCCATTCTTTAGATATTGCCATTGTGGCCTTCATTGCAGGTGGCTCAGTTGGAGGGGTTGAGGTAGGAGCACTGGATAGAACTTGTGTCAAGGAAGCCTGAATGGCTAGACTCAAAAACACCTCAAAATCTCTGAAGGAATATTTTGCATGTGTCGAGCGTAAGCTTCTGGAAGGGAGAGTGTCAGTATAGGTATTTTTGTTGTCACCAATGAAAGGGACATAGTTGGAGACATGGAGGCAAAATAAAGTGGAGAGGTGGTGGCGGAAGAAGAATCGACCACCACGATTGGTCCAGTTGGTGAAGAAGAAGCAAGGTGGACCGAGATGTCCACTGCATGTTGGGAGGTAGGCACCATGGCTTGAGACATAGATGGAGGAGCAGCAGTGACGGAGGCAGCTAGTGTAGACTTGGGTTGATCTGTTTCCATTTCTTCTCCTTCATGGAGTGGGTCCTCTGGAATAATAGGTACTATATGGGTATTGCCCAACCTTTTGTGTTTCTTGGAAGGTTCACCTTTTGAGGCCTTCTTGGCATACACCTTTGCGTTAGGTTGTTGTTCCTCAGTCTCTTTTCTTTTCCTGGAGCGAGTGAGTGGAGGAGCCTTGGATGTTTCTCTTGTTGAGGTTGTAGCAGCTCCACCATCTCTTACACTAGGCTCACTTTTGAGCCCTTGATAGGTCAAGACGACCCCTTGTTCCTTTAATCAGGAAACCTTCCCATTGACCCATTCTCTTGTACGAGCTTCGATTGGATTAGTTATGATATCAAGGTCATCGACCTCTTGCTCATTCTAGTCAATCAATGGAAGTGGCAAGTTAGCGACTAAATTGTACCTAGGATCCATAATTGTGCTCTCATCTTCTTCAACCTGATTGGGTACAGGGAACAAATTCACCCTCTATAGAAAGTAGGCAGTCATTCACATATAATGCTTCATGAGCACCTCCTTATCATCTTTGCAGTTTGCCCAAAAATCTTCAACATGGTGTAGATGGGCGCACTTGGGTTCGAGTTCCTTTCTTATATGCCCATAAGGCTCCATTTGTGGGCGAGCAGTGTGAAGCCAGAAATGATACTCGACTAGTTCCTTTTTTGAATTCCCTACACATTGAGAGGTATGCAGCCTATACATCCCTTGTCTAAAAGATAGGGGATACAAAATCCATGCCAAATGCTTGTTGCTTAGCAAGGTGTGCACATGTCGTAACTGTCGAGAGAGTTCCAACAATATTATCCAGTCGTTAGGATACCAAGATAGCTTATTTGGTTGTTCTCTGAAGCCTTGAGTGTAGATGTACATGAATTTAGGATACTAGATGAATAGGAAGGTGTATTGCTTGAGGAAAGCCCGAGCACTGTGAGAGACTCTCCTCTCGAAATTGCCTCCAAACAACCTAATAATATGACCTATGAAAGTGTCATTCATCCTGCAATAATCCCTCTTGAAGTTTTTGAACTGCAACTGAGGGTATCTATCATAAACTTTCAATTCCTGACCAGATTCTTCATCTAGAACCTTGAACAATCCACTATACTGCCTTTGTTTAGCCAACAAGTACACTAGGTAAGATGTCATATAAAACTTGGAGGTCTTTTTAACATTCATGAACTGCTTGTGGAAGCAGTCACTTATTATCCCACCCTAGTAGAATGTGTTCTACGAGGTATCATCCTCCTTTCCATGAATAATTTGCTCAACAAAGTAGAACATCCATTGTTGAAAGTACGTAGTAGTGGGTAGGCCCATTATTCTGCTTAGTAAGGTTACTAGGTCATGGTAGTCTTGATGGAAATCATTGTGGAAGAGCTCCTGGGGAACCTTAGTAGCACTACCCCACTTCTCTTTGAGCCAATATTGATTTCTAAGTTTCTTACATCCAATTGGGTCCTAATCCCGCATAGCCTTACATTCCTTTATGGTTGGCAGTTCCATCTCCCCAAAGGTAGGGATGTGGAAGGTCTTTGTTATTACTTCGCAAGACATGTCAAATAGAATGCTCCCATCTCTGTCTACAATGGTTCTTGTTTTCGACTGATATGTTGCCCTACAAGCCATTACTAGCCCAGGGGTGACAAGAGATGGAGGAAAGCCTATAACCTTAGCAATTTTGTTACCTCTAATCAATTTGGCATTTTCTTAGGATTAATTTTGACTCTTTGTTTAAATTCATCAATGTCGATGTGCTCAATGTTGGTATCTGTAATCTCCTTCCAATCTATGATGACCTTTGAATGCAATGACTCCCCTTGGAATTGGTACTTCATTTGATCCTTATCCTCTTTTCCATGAGGAGCTCTGCCTATTTTCTTTCCTTTGTCCTTTTTTGTGGCTTCCCCCAAGGGTCCTGCACCCAATTCCATATACCCTACAAATGAAGGCATGATGAGCATAATCAAACATTAAAATACTAGTGTTAGCCAAAATCCCTGTTGATGGAGTCAGACTAGATAATACATCATTCAAGAAATCAAACATTTACTCTAGAATGTCATTAGCAACTTGTTGGAAGGATTTTGGACGGTCCGGGCCCTAGGGGTCAGACTTCCCTGATAGGATTGTTGTTTTGAAGGACGAACAAGGTAGGGTAATCCGCATGTATTCTCCCACCTTTAGATTTAGATGATTTGAAAGGTCCATGCATGAGAGGGTTTAGTTTGAGCACATGGGTCAAGACTGGTTTCCAGATTGGAGGTCATTTGGATCATCATTAGGGAACTTAGAGTTATGAGGATGGAAAGCAATCTAAGGTTTTTCATTTGGAATAGCTCTGATGAAACAAAGTTCTGGGCAGGGACTTCCAGGTTCTTGCACCCGCGATGCTAAATGACAGCTAGCATAATTCCTCAGGTGCTTAAGTGTGTGGATCAAATGGGTTGGGGAGATTCTTGAAGACGACCATTTAGAAACAACATGCACTTAGTGGAAGTCTGGTGGGAGCAACCTGGTGGACCAGACCCAACATTGTGCTTGGCTTTCAAGTTTTCATCATTGAGATCATCAGTGTTTGGGATAATGAGATCTAGAGGTTGAAAGGAATGCTCATTTTTCCTTATGCAATGGCCGAGATGGGACAAAGTCCCGATGACAAAAGTCCGTCAGAGTGGGTCTGGTGGAGGAAAAGGCACTTAAGTTTCATCATTTTTTGTTCATGCGACATAGGGATGCCTAGGTCCCGGAGGGAAAAAGGTGGTCATCTAATAGCTGTGAGAAACAATGAAATTGTAATGGAGGTCCGCAGATGAAACTCTGAGAACTGGGACCCAGAGGATACCAAGGATGTGGCAATTTGTTTTATAACTCTAACGACGAATGGAAAGGCGGATCCCGAGGCTCAGGTGGACGGGGTTGTTATGTCATTCAAAATGGTGAAAGTTATAAGGCATCTTGTGGAGGGAATCCCATGAGATCGGACCCTTCAAACACACCCGGAGGCAGGGAGTTTGTTTTTGTTAGATTTCAATAGTGAACCATCAAAGGAGATCCAAGGTCACAGACCCAGGGAGACATCTCGCCATTTTAAAATTATTTAAGTTTGAAGTTTTATTAAGAGGCAATCAGGAGGCTCGGGTCTAGAGCGCGCAAGCGCTCTGCGGGAAGAACGGGGCCTACACATGGAAGATCCGGATTCAGATACATGATGATTTGGCAGTTTTCTCAGGATTTGGTTTTTAGGCCTAGCCCTCCTCTATCAAATGAATGCATTTTAACCCCATTTTTTCCATTATTTTAACACAAAATCACTAAAAAACAAAGCGGAGTAAGGACGAAAAACTTACCACAAGATTTTGGCAAATGAAGGCAACGGGCGTGAAGGCGACGGGCGATGAAGGCTCTGAACTTCTCTAGCCAACTTGACATGTGAAAATGATAGGTTGGACCAAATATTAATACCCCTAAGTGCATTTAATGCACCCCCATAAATGCTTGTACGACTGCCCGAAGCTTGGTAAGTTCAAATTTCAAAAATAGTTGTTGGGAGTCCCGAACCTAGAGGTCAGAAACACGCGACACGACAACCATTTCAAATGTCAAGTGGAAATTCATCGGCAAAGAGGGGCCCAGGGTCTGATGGGTGGGACTCTAGCAAAGGATGCTTGTTTGGAAGAGAAAATTCATAACGAAATTATGGGTAGGAAGATTCGGTGGAGCAGGTCCGACACGAACAAAAGACGGTCAGTTGAAGCCTAAGTTACAAGGATGGTGGTCAAGGAGATGGGTCCCAGGGCACAGAAAGGCGGAACCTTTCGTTCATTTTGAACAACAAATGTAGCCTGTAAATTTGGAAAGGGAGACCCACCATGACGGACCTGGTAGGGCCCAAGGCCACTGGCAGAGGAAAACTGCCAAAGGAACTTCGTGAGGACCTAGGACTTAGCAAATTTGGAGGGGATGAAACATGGTCAACTTGGAGTGAGAATTTGGAGTCACACTGACCATCTAGGACACCAAAATGGGAGCATGCAAAATGAGGTGGAAACAAAATGACCCAACAAGGTGAAAGAAGAGGTTCCCCGTTCGGAGCAGGGCATGTGTGCTAAGGGAAAAATAAATGGCGACTTTGCTGGGGAAACACTCTTGAGTGTTCTAAGGATAAGTATTCATTCAGGACCCAAAATCTCTGGTTTTATAGACCAAGGGATGAATTCCAAGAGTGAACTTGGAGAACAAGGTCCTTAGTTGGGTCAATCTTTGAAACATCTCAGAAGTGTGTGTGTGTAGTGAATTGATTCATTCCCTTGGGAACTATGACAAGAAGTGGCTAATCAAATGAAACAAGCTACTTAAATCGTCTTACACCAAACGTAACATGGACATTGCTCCGCTACCAAATGGGCATCCATAGCCTCGATGGAGTTGTCGTTGTGACCCCACGAATATTGCTCTACTGCTAGCCATGCATCCATAGCCCCGGTAGAGTTATTCACACACCCATACGGTTGCTTGATTTCAAAATTTTCTTTTCTTCCTTTCTTTTGATATTTCTTTCTGCATTTTATCTTTTTCTCAACCGTGTAAGCACTGAATCCTACAATGGGTTTGAGAGCCACAGTGGTCACTGGAGAGGACTTAAGATTTTTCACTCACCAGGTTATCATTGCAGCTACTGTACAACCCTTTGGAAATAATTAAACATGCATTTTGGTGCAAGATATGAGATGAATGTAAAAGGATTCAACCAAGGATCAAGTTCTAGAATAGAGTTCAAATGAGGAAATCATTCCCAAGCAGCTATCAAGGACCAATAGTCGAGAATGAATGTTTAGCCAAAGAACACCAAGGATGGGTAACAAATTGAACTATTCGTTGAACAAGCATGGCCACCACATCAGGAATGAAGAGCCCCTCACCAAAGAAAAACAACTGAGAGATGGGAAAAATGGGACCACAAAAGACAGCGAAACACAAGCAAATCAAAAGGAAACCTACTCTAACCTATACAAGAGTATTTACATGAATAGATTTACATGAGATCAGACTTGGAAGTAATGTTTCAAGTGCTGCCCATTGACTGGCAATGGGACGTCTTCACCAGTAAGGGTCTTTAAGTAGAAAGCATTATCCCCAAGAATTTCAGCTATTTGAAAGGGGCCAAGCCAAACCTTGTTGAATTTGTTATGTCCCCCTTTCTTTTCATGGGCCTTGTCCCAACATAAGACTAAATTCTAAAGGCCTTAATCTTGGCCCATTGATCGAACCAACGTTTGACTATGCCCTAGTGTTTGGTGAAATTTTCTATTGCTTGGTCTCTTACTTCTTCTAAGTGCAAGAGCTTAGCTAACCGAGCTTCTCTATGATCCCCTCCATAAAAATCATTGATGAACTGAAGAGTAGTGATTTTCAGGTGTATCGGGAAGATGGGCTCTAAACCATAGATAAGATGAAATGGGGAGTCTCCTAGGGAAACCTTGTGATGAGTGTGATCTACCTAAAGGGAAAAATGGAGCTGGGTATGCTAGTCCTTGGGGTTCCTATTGAGCAGCTTTTTTATCACAGTTATCAAATTCTTGTTTGTGGATTTAGAAAGGCCATTGCCCTGGGGGTAGTAATTGGATGAGAAATTAAGGGCTATCCCATAATCAAAAGCCCAAGTTCTAGCAAATTTTAATGAAGCAAATGTAGGTCCATTATCACACACTAATGCATAAGGGCAACTGAAGAGATTTAAAATAAAACTTTCTAGAAAATTAGTGACTACCTCAGTGGTGCATTTCTACATGCAATTGCTTATATCCATCTAGTGCAATAATCAGAGGTGGTAAAAATGTACCTGTGTCCCACAAATTATGGAGGCCTTACTAGACTGATGAAATTGAGACCCCATCGCGCGAACGGTCTCATCTCCAGCATAGGTTGCAGCAGAACAACAACATTCTTCTCCTTGGTAGTGGCGGTCTAACATGTGTGACATGAGCGAACGTGGTTGTGTGCATCCTTGAAGACTAAATGGAATGGAGATGGATGAGTGGATGGAATGGAGGACGAAAGATGAAGCCTTTATTAAAATGGAAGGAAGAGAGGACAACACCAGGACCAATGGAAAGAATGACACTTAATGGTGGTGGAGGGTTGGATGAAATGGGGGGAAGAGTCTGAGGGAATGGAATCAAATGGAATGGAGGGGATCAAGAAAAACACCGAATGGACAAATCAACGGAATGGAACTGAACATGGATGGAATGGAATGGATAACTGATCTTTATTTCCAGTAAAGTGGCTAAATCTAGGATAATCTAAGTGGGTGAGATTAGTTATTTAATCGATTAGATTAAATAAATGATGATTAGGTTAGTTTGAATTTTATGACTTAAATACTTGATTTATTTAAATTGGAAAAGGATAGAAATGACTTGGAGATTTAATTAAATAAAGCTTTGTTTATTTAATTAAAGGTTGATGTGAGACAAGTTGATTTATTTAATAGTCCTGATTTACCTGGCGAATGGATTTGATGTGTTTGACGTATTTAATGTGCGGATGAATGTGAATTTGGTTTTATGAATGAGCGTAATGGATATGAACCAAGTGCATAATGCTAATTATCGTGTTCATTTTTCCCCTTGAAGCAATGTACCTCGCTGTGTTGGTTCAAAGAATAATTCTGCCACAAATCAAAATTCAAATTTTTGATTTTTCGGATGCCCCAGTTAGCACATCGGTACATTGCCCTCGAGATCTAATCAAAAGATTCCATTTGAGGGGTCAAATCACAAATAAAGAGGTTCAAAATTGATGGTTATGGATGATGATGCAATGAGATAGTTTTAAGATGTTTAGAATAACAAATCTATATTATCCTAAACAACTTTAAATGGTGATATGATGAGATGATGATGTGGATTATGTAAATGGATGATTTATGAGATGCTTAGGACTAACAGACTATATGATGATGATTATGCATGAGATGATATGAAAAATACTAATGGATTTATGGATGCAAGATGAATGCATAATGATCCATGATGGATGCATTAAGGGATGATGATGTTAGTGCAGAAATGAGATGATGACTAGAGGATCCCACAAGTCCATGATCTGACGAGACTTTATTAGAGATGATGATGATGGCAATGATGATAGATAGATGATGATTTGTTTATCAAGGATTCAAATTTTAAAAGGGCTACTTACCTTATGTTTGATTACATATGTAGATTAACATGCATCAAGGTATAAAGAACCGTGGGATGAGCGCTAAAAATCGAAGTGCATGGACTTTGACTCAACAAACATATAGGAGTATTCTTCTTCATACTTGACATACAGAAACCTTGCTTGGACATACCTAACAAAGCAAGTATTCGCCAAATTATATGAGAAGAACGTCCAACAAGCACAACAGACAAAAAGATAATGATCGCTAGTTCCATTCCTCATCTCTCTAAATCCTTCGCTTGGATATCATCGAGAGGTCCTTGGAATGAGCGTAATAAGATAAATCAAATGAAAAGATCAAGTATGCAAACAATCCAATGTTCTTCATACCTTCAGCCAAAGGGATGTCTTTTGATAAGATAAGAATCCAAGGTGATATCCAAAATGATGCCCATTGTCGTGGAATGATATATCCTAGGACATGCATTGTATAGATGATGTGATGGTCGGATAAGTTGATTGATAGGCTATTGATATAAAGTTGACCCATTACGTTTTGAAAATGATCGGCGAGTTTGATTTTTGTTTTAAAGATTGGTTGTTTGCTTTGATTTTACTTCATTGGCTTTTATCACTATTGTGATTTGTTTTGGTTTGTGTTGCCAAGGATGAAGGTGATGATCAATTTATTATGGATGATTGATTATTGGCGGGTGCAATGCAGATGAGGCGGATGATTTCTTTCAAAATATTTGATTTTTTTAATGCTTTTAAATATTTTGAGGTCGCTTTTTGGTATTTTCAAGATTTTTTAAATGTTTTGGATTTTGTGTTTTTGAATTTTTTTTTTTTTTGATTTTGATGTTTTTTTCAAATGTTTTTGGATTTTGATGTCTCGAGGGCTGATCAAAGATTAGCCTTGCCTATGTTTAAGCTTAGAGACGACGTAGTTCAGATTCCAATGTTTTTGATGTTTTTTGATCTTTTGAGTGTTTTTGGATTTTTCAATATGTTTTGGATGTTTTTGGATTTTCGCATGATTTTGATGATTTGGATATGGATATGTGTGATGATATCAATTCTCTGTTTAGGATTTTTGTTGAAGACCAAGCTAAGGTTGACTGATCGAATCAATGGATTGATGATGATGACATTGTTGAGGATACGCAACAATGCAAGAATTGGATTGATCAAGATTGACTAAGATTGATGATGATAACATTGTTGAGGATGCACAACAATGCAAGGATTGATTGATGAGCATTGATTGGATTTGATTGATCAGGAGTGATGATGATAACATTGTTGAGGATGCACAACAATGCAAGGATAGTGTTAAACAACACAAGGATTGAGAAAGATATCCCAAGATGATGATGGATTGATTGTATTCGATTTGATTAGGATTGTTGAAGCTTGGTTTGGAACAAAAGATGTTCGAATGATTTGATGTGATGTTCGAGGGGTGCATTAGATGCAACTGATATTGATTGTTTGGATTGATGTTAGATGAAAGATGAAACTTTTATAAAGAACATGTTCTTGTCAAAATATGCCATGGGCTAGTGATTTGAATTCTAGATCGCAAATTCTTTGACCAATTTGGTTTCACATTTTCCAATGTTTGGATCGCCACATAAGTCAGAGGATACATATCAAGATTTATTCTTGAAGCAAGATGTAAATACCTGCCCCCAGTGTCTAGCAATGTATGGAATGCCATGGATAGATGCTCGGATAGGTGTATGGATGGATGGATATGGCAAGCATGCAAAGGATGCCAAGCATTATCTTGCGATAGGATACAATGTTCAGATAAGGTTCGATGCTTATTTGGATAATGCTTCATGGCTCAGATAATGCTGGGGTAGGATAGGATCAATGAAACTGACCCATGCCAAGATGTTTACCATAAGCAAGTGTAAAGCGTGCCCCAAAATTTTATCAAGATCAAGATAACTTGGACTATGGATGCAAATGGATGGAAATGGATTGGATAAATGGTTCATGGATGCATGGATTTATTATGGCTAAAATGGATGGGATGAGATGGCTTTCATCTAAAGTGGTGCACGTAGATGCTCTATTCTACACATGATGCCCATTTGCCAGGTTTTCATCATGGTCTTGCCCAAAGCGCCACCGTAGTGGTTTTCACTAGAGGACGATTTTTTTTCTTTACTGTTTTCAATCCCTTTTTTGATTTTTTTGCTTTTTTGATTTTTTTGTAGTTTTCTGTGAAACATTTAAAGCTCATGCTAAACCATAAGGTGTTGCTGATGTAGGTGCCTTTGTCAAAATGTGCCACCGATATCCTGCCTGAAGAAGTTGTTTCGCTAAGATATGTGCACTTGAATATAACTTTTGAGATTCCTGATCTGCTTTGTCGATACTGGAGTTAACTCTGCCTTGGTGTGCACATCACGATAGAGTGCCTTCAGAATCCTTATGATGAAGGGTCGTTGCCAATACACGGTCAATGTAAGAATTGGATATTATGCGTGGAGGCGTGGATGGAGCGTGTTTAGGGATAAGAGATGGATTGGTTGATAGTTTGGAACCTTTGACTCTCCAAACTTGGGAAGATGAGCAATGATGAGTGGATACGGAAGTGTGCGTGGAATTAGGACCAACTGCTTGATACACTTTGTATGTCACTTGAGAAGCCTATTTTTGCTTTTGCGGACATCTTTGATGAATACTTTTCCCTCTTTTATTTTGCCCCATAGTTTCTTTGACTGATGGAGTCTGATAGGGATGATCTTTCTTTGTATTCTTTGGTATCCATTTGTATTTTATTTGTCCATTATGCTTCTCAGTTTCTTTTGATTTGATAACATTCTTTGTACTTTGATTCAAATATTTCTTTTAACGTTGGTCCCAATTTGTGGATGGGGTAATGGGTGGATGAAGATTCATGGCGTGACTGGTTGTAGTATTGACATCAGTTTCACCATAAGGATTCTTCATGCTCCCTATGTTGACATTTGCTTGAGACATAGTTGCCCCCAGTATGGTGGTAGTAGCAACTTCATGCTTTGATTCGGCTTGTTTGAAGAGCTCTTGTTCAAAATGCGTTCTCTGATCAATGATCACTGTAGACAACATTATTTCCATTTGCTGCTCTGCTAATTCTGGATTATACTGTTTTGTCTGATTTTCTTCCTTGAGTGGATAATGTTTGATATCTTTATTCATGATTTCCTCAATCTGATTTTGGGATATATCTGATCGTGATGTTGAAAACTCCGTTTGACTGTAGGAGTTAAAAATATTCTCTTTTTGTGTAACACAATCTTGTTCTAGATGAAGATCATCTATGTGTCCATCCATAGAAAGCATCTCATGGGTAGGTGGAGGAGTATGTGCTACATGGATATGATCATCTTGCATAGATAGGAGAGTTTCCATTAGATGATTGTAGTATCTTGAAGATACAAATTCTTGATCTTGAATGATTTCAGAGTTGCTTTCGACATGCTTTAGATCAAGTTCCTGACATGGATTAGTTCCAAAGGATGGATCGCTTACAAATGGTGCTTGGATATCTTCATTAGACATGGCAAGTGGTTCAACATCCTCAAGTGTCGAGTTTAGGGTTCCTTTAGTATCTGTAGCCATGAGGTCGAAGGATGTCAATATGTCTTGGGAGGGACCATTGCTAGACTTTGGTGAAGGATTTTGATTATGTTTTGGAATAAATTCTTGAGATATATCCTCTAACTCATTAGGTGATGTAGAGACATTTTTGACATAATCATTGGTCGATGCCTCATTGGATGAGACGAAAACATCTTTATTGACAGATAGATCTTGATCATTGTTTTCAACAATTGTGGTGGAGAGATTGACAATGCTATCATTGTCCCCAATAGCAATTATCTTTTGATCAATCAGGTCTTGGATGAGATTTTTTAGTCGAATACAACTTAATGTTGTGTGTCCCTTTGTTTTGTGATAATCACAATGGTGCTCCTCATTATACCCTGGTGGCTTAACTAGGGGTTCTTGATAGTTCCCATAGATGGGGAGCTTGATGAGATTTTCTTGTACCAATTGTTGCAAGACTGATTCAATTGGTCTCCCAAGTGGTGTGTATTGTCGCTTGTTTCTTTGTGAGATTTGCATTTTAAGTTGATTTTGGAGATGTGGTGATTGATCTTCAAGATGGGGTGATTGATTTTTGAGACATGGTGATTGATCTCTAAGACATGGGGGTTGGATTTTTTGATGTGGTTGATCTTCATATCTAGCTTCTTGACATTGGAGATATTGTTCTTGATGTTGCTATGACATGACTCAATGCTTTGATGACATGGTTCAACCAATGGAAGAGTGTATTGACTTTGGAGTGAAGATATCTCTTGGCTCAATAGTTCAATTATTTTGGCATGTGAAGCAAGTTGCTCTAGTGAAATTTGATCTTGATTTTGAATTTGACTCCCTTGATTTGGCTTTTGTTGAAGCAGATTTGGAATGTTCCTTTGTGTTTGATTTTGGAGAATGTTCTAATTTGGCATGATAGGCTGAAATTGACCATCATTCATGTTTGGATTATTCGTATGATTTGCAAATGTATCCATCCCAAAGTTTTTCGGATTCATGTTTCTAAAACTCGTACTTGGTACATTCTCATTTGGCATGTAGGGATTTGACGAGATGACGTTGTTTGTTTCAAGGCTCATGCATTGATTGTTCGGTTGACAGACTTGTAGGTTTGGACTTGGATTTATCATCGGGAAATGTGTTCCAATCTTTGATTTGGGCATACTCACACTTGTTGTTCTATTGTCATTTGTCGAAGGTAATGGTCCCATGTATGGATTGTATAAGTGTGAGTTTTGATAATCAATCGGCATTGTAAGGCTTTGAAGATTCAATTGATTTGGATTACTCAAGATGTATGGATCAAGTTTGTATTCCATGTTCTCCTTGTGTTTTGACCTTGTCGCAAAAGTGACCTCTAAGGTTCTTAGGATCAATGACGAGATGAAGGATGAAAGGTGAATGTTTATGAGTTTTGAACGTTTAGGGACTTTGGATCAATGCTAGGCTTAGGGATTTTAATTTTGATTGTTTGATGTGGATGATGAACTAGTAAACCCTAAGATGTTGGATGTGATCTTAGGATGAACTTGTTCAAAGGATGGTTGATTTAATTAAATGTATGACAAAGGATGCATTCCCACACACCTAATTAAACAATTGACTTTGATTTGGTTTTGAGGATGATTTACCCAAGTCTAGAATGATGTTTTAAAAGCTCTAAAGTTGTTTGGTGGGATGGATTTTGATAAGTGTTTGAGATGGATGAAGTGTTTGATTTGATCCTAAGAGACTTAGAGAGACTTTGTTTACTAGGCCAAGGTATTGAAGAACACACTTTTCACTAAGAGCAATCAAAAGACCAATATGACCAAAAGATATCAAGCACATGCGTGGGGTCCAATTCATTATCTTTGCTTAATGAGTTCTTTTTACCAAAAATAGACACTTGATTAGGTTTCAAACTGAATGTCCAATGTCATAGCTTCTTTTTTTCCCACAAAGTGCTATGTGGAAGTTCCAAGAATTTAGGACAAGGGTTGCCTAATGTTGACCTTCATAAGAGCAAATTAAGATGTAAACCCAATTACTTAGAAACCTCTAAGGACATAATCCCCAGGGTAAGCAATAGTTCTTGGGTTTTGTCAAAGGTATTTGCTCTAACTAAGGGGTTTGAAATTTTGATGATGATGTTGAATGATGGTTTTCCAATGTTTTCGATAAACACACTGTGTTTTCAAACAAGCAATGTAACATCCTAGCTCAATTGGTACGTTTTTCTTGGTGGGCTTGCCTCATGCCCTTCGTAGTAG